>CM076579.1:1469526578-1469681772 GCA_034641835.2 Pinus albicaulis | reverse complement strand
TTTTTTTAAATATTATTATGAAGAATTTGTGATTTTAATCATGTCTTCTCTCTTTGTAAAAGAGAAAATAGTACATAAGATACAACAATACTACTTTGGATACTTAGGTCACTAAGTGGTTATAAATCTTGGTGATTTATAAAAATATATATTCAATGTAATGTAACAACACAAATAGTACATATATACATAGGAAGCAATGCTACTACCTTAGTCACTTAAGTCATTAAATGTTTGTGGTGAGTTATAAAATATATATTAAAAATGTTTTGTTTTTCAATTTTTATATAGTTAACCTTTTAGTTATTTAAGATAAATTTGATACCCAAGAATTAGTCCAATCAATTTTGTACTCCATCCATATTGAGTAATAAACTTTAATTTTATGATAATTATTCATTACAAAAATATAAAAAGTAATTTAGGGATTACAAAAAATAAATCTAAATTTGGCATGTTCGTAGAGTATCTTTTATGCTAAATTCAAGTAGTGAGTTAGGAAAGAACATGGTTATGATTTACAACTTAGTCATATGTTGGAACCTATATCCTTGCAATGGTATTGGTGAGGACAATATGTATTAGGATATTTAGCAAAGATATAGGGGAAGACTATTAGTAGCAAACAATAAATTTAGTCATAATTCTGAAAGTAGCTCGATATCAAAACATCAACAACTATGGAGTAAGGACCAACCTCGAGGATAACAATCTCAAAAAAGCCAAGGAATGGACAAATTGTATAATTTATGCTTGACTACTCCATTTTAATTGCTATTTTAATATGTACTTATGGTAATTTTGTATTCATAGAAATTAACCCTTCTTGCTACTATGTAGTGGGATGACTTTTTAAAGCTACTCCAACCCCATCATTATTGACTCTTTTATCATCTTCATTTTAATTTAGTTGTTTAGGATCCTTTGTCCTTTGACATCACTATTTTCCTTTATGGATTTATCACTCTATTTTTTATTATGAACGTGTAGATCATTCTACACTATTATGATCTACACTATTTTTCTCATTCACAAGTTTATGTTCACTAAATAGAAAGTATTTTTGCTAAAAACTAAATTCATTGTAGGAAGACATTTATTCACTTCCCCTTAGATTTTTGTCATTGTTCATAGAACTTTTACTCCTTTCTTTGATGCTTCATTCCTCCCTTTTGTTTTATATATTTTTGCAACTTACTTAGATATCCATGACCACTCCACTTCATGCCTTTTCCATGCCTTTTCTTTCTCATTCATGTTCATGAATGAGAGGCATGCGGACTTCCATGGTTTCAATCATAGCACTTGGCACCTCCATTCGATGTCTTTTTCTCACCAGAATTTACAAACTCCATTATATTCTTAAGTCCATTTCCATGGTTTGTTTCTATAAGAGTGGGATCCCATTTGTAATGGAGGTTCAATTAATGTTCTCATTCCCATCACCTTGTTAATGGTTTAAAATCTAATATCTGTGCATCATGCCAATGTTCCTCTCACATCCACTTTAATTTGGGTTACAACATCTCTTGGTTGCACCTCCACTTCATTCAACAAGTCTAAATTCCTCCTCCTCTTGTTCTCATTCTCCATGGATTGGGGCTTATGGAAACATGGAAGAAGAATGCTATGTTTGCACCAAGAAACCTACAAAATGGGACACTTTGGGATACCCATTCTTTGTTTTGCTTGATAAATATTATTTTTTATTTTACTATGTGCCCTTGCTCCACATATCATTTCACTTTTTTTGCAATGTTTTTGGAGCTTGGGGATACTCACCCTTGTTTTGTGTCTCTTTATCACAAAATAAGTGCAAATAGGTCTCTACCCCTTTTTTATTTTATTTTATGTGTACCTATTGTTTGGATTGTTTTCCACTTGTTTGGATTCCCATCCAATTTGCAAACAAACATATCTCCCTTATTCCTTTTCATAGTTTAGTTATTGTGATTTCGCAAAAAAAATCAATTACCATGTAGGCAAAAATGTAAATATTGCCATTAGTCTCATTATAAACAATGAGTAGAGAAGTCAATTTTATTGTGTGAAAAATCTATCTCTTCACTCAATATTTTACTTTCTTGAACCATTTTCTTTTCTTTTGTAAAGGCATATGAAAAAAATGTGAAGCATGAAGTCAAATCCCTGAACCAAGCATAAATCTAATGTACCCAGATTAATAACTCCTCTTCATGGCATTTCTTTTCCCATTTCCCGTGCTTAGCCTTCGATCTTGTTCGTCTAAGCTAACTCTTTGAGGCATCCCACTCATTCGAGGACCGTGTGACAAGAAGTTTGGATGCAAAAATATTGATATTTTTTGGTGATTCCATTGCCCAAAATCAAGTTCTGGAAGTTCATCATGGTTTGAACCCACCACCATACATGGGTTGGATACACCCTTCCCCACCTTTTTTTCAAGAGAATTTTCTTCCCCAGTCCTGCTTCCTCTTACCGATCCGTAAAGAAGGGACATATAATCCACATGTTTCACCAACATGGGCTCCCTGCTTCCTCTTACTGATCTGTAAACTAGGGACATACAACCCACATGTTTCACCAACATGGGCTCTTCGCATAAATAAAATTTGGTCCCTGTTGTCTATGCGATTATGATTGGAAACGTTTTCGCTGCTAGTCACCAATAGTCATAAGACTATGCTCTATTTCAGATTTGGTACACTGATTGGGTGCTTATTATGCCATTTAAATAGACATACATCTGTTTAGTGGAGGCACTCCAAATCGGTTCTGAAGTTGAACTTCTACTCCATCTTCAGTTTGATTTTTGAGCTTGGGATACTTGCAACATTCCCAAGACCAATGCTCCAGCAAATATACAAGTGCTCTCTACTGTGTTGAAGTATTTAAACACAGAACTTCATTCCTGCACTCTTCCAACCAAACAAAACCCCAGAAGCTTGAATAGTGAAACCAGCTTGTAAGTGATTATAAGTTAGCACATCATTCATGCACACTGTGATCATAATAAAGGTTCATACTATATCTGTGGCATCTCTAATTGTTGTTCTCTTCTCCCAACACAGCGATATATAGCGCTGGCATCCATATGGTTTGGCATATGGAATGAATCTCTGTGCATAAATCAGTTTCATATCCTAAGCGCACTCTAAATCTCTAGGTTTGTGATATAGGAAAGACATCAATAACATAATTTTGCCCATGTTCCTGTTGCTGTCTTAGTGTTTTAACTCTGCTATCACTGTCTCTTATAAACAGCAGTGCATTGGCACTCTTTGGTTTATTGTTGCAAGTACATGATATTTGGCACATGGTCTTCTTGGTAGTGGAATGGTGTCCCAACGATGACAATAATGCCCCTAATTTATAGTGGATGAATGATCTATGACTGTCACTTGTGAACATAACTTTTGATCTACCTCCAAGTATTATTTTGCAATTGGATACATGCTATGTTTGCAGCAAGGCTCACCTTTCATTTTCTAAGCATAAATTTGAACAAGCACTCTTTAGCTAAGCTAAACATGTTTTAAGCTTGTTTATCATTGATAATTTTATGTATACACTTATAGTTTGCCCTTTACGTCGAAAGTAGTAATTGTCAATTTGCCAAAGCCTTAGTCAAGCCAAGTCTTAGAACTCCCCTTGATTACTCAACGATCTGATTTAGCTTGAACTTTGAGGACTGCCCTCTTGATTGGGACCTTTTCCTATAGTCTAACAATTGGGGCAACGCCACGGTGATAGTGGATGGATTGCCTAAGCATTTCCTTTGGACTCTCCCGCTGGGTTTAGGACTTTTTCCTATATGAGAGAGTTTGAACGGAAACATGTGGATAGGCTCAATGGCTCTTTCATCCTTTGATCTTCAAGAAGATTTTTTTTTTAGCCTTTTTTTCTGCTACTGCCCTTCTTTATCCCAAGCTTCAATTCTCCCTTTATTGTTTTGATGGTTGTCATTTCCATCATGCAAGCGTTCTTTTTAATAGAGGGCTTCCCCAAAATGCCAACCATCAAGGTGATTTGTTTGACCTTTTTAAGGCTCTTGGAATTTTTTCTTCACGTTGATTGTTATTTTTCATAAGTTACTATTTTTTATTACTTCAAAAAATCAAAATTACATCTCTGATTTATTGTGTTATTGTTGTTGGCCAGCCACTAGGGATACTAGACCAGTAGCACAACATATGCTATTTTGACAAGTGTATACCATGTCTTATTGTCCAAAACATAGTTACATTACAAAATGGGGTAGGTTTCCCTGATAGCCTACTTCTACTATATTGTAACTAAACATAAGATAAATAATGATAGACATAAGTAGAGACAACATAAGTAACATGTAGATACATAAGGTCATGCATGAACAAAGTTGATTGGTGGTTGAATCCACTTGGATGATTTTGGGTATCCATCTTCCACCTTGATCTTTGTAAACACAACGCTAGCTAGGTGCTCATCCGGGATGTTGAGTTTTTGGTCAAGTTTGTTCACTTGCCTCTGAATGTCCTCTAGGTGGACTTGAGTCTTTTGTTGGATTTCACTTTTGTCCTGCATAACCTTTCCCATAACCATCTTCATTTTCCACTAAATGTCAACCGCACGGAGGTATCGAGTCTGGCAAGTATGGGTGCAACTGGTGTCCAATACCCAGTCCCCATTTTTGTCTAGCATCTCCACATCCAACCTTCCTGTGCCTTAGTCTCGCCTCCTCCTCAACTTTAGCCAATCCTCTTTGAACTATTGGTAGGGTACATGAGTGGTACCTACACACAACTTCCTCTGTTGCATTTTGTGCACGGGAGGATAACGTTTGTTCGATGTGGCACTGGTCATGTCGCCCCCCCCCCCCAACCTCAACTGGTAGTAGATCTATTTCGACCATGATGTCCCCTGGACATTGGGAGAAAGAAGAGTGTTGACCAATCCACGGGATAGACTAAATCAGAATGAATACCTTCCGAGACTGCTGGAAGCAGCTAGGGTTGATCTAGCTCACAGACATGTTTGCATGTCCCTGCCACTATTACTGAACGCATATCGAGCTTGGATGGGATGGATGGGGGAGAATCTAGGACAGATGGGGGAGAGCTCATGACACTTGGCCAGTAAATCGCTACTGGGCTGAAGAATAGAAAAATAAGATAAAAATGAAGGACACTTATAAAAATGGAAAACTCTTGCTTCACTTTCCTGGAGAGAATACTAGTCTGGTAAGCCCTTCCCTGACAAGAAAATTATTTCCAACCAAATCAAGACTTCTAAAAAACAATTGGGTAAGTGCTTCCGCTGACCAACCATATATGTAACCAATACTTATCCAGTATAGCAGTGATAGAGGGATTCCCCGACATTGCATATAAAATATTGTGCCAAACTGTATATGACCCTGTCCAAATATAAAATAGCCAGTGAAGGAAACCAAAGAAATGGGAAAGGCTATGTACATGGAACTTGACACCGTTTGGAAACTTTCTATCCTCTATTGATAAACAAAATTTTTCAGACAAACCATGCCTCATGAACGACAAAATCCCAATAGTGATGAATATATTCCCAATTGTCCCACTATCATTATGATTAAAATGGTGGTGGCTTTACTCCGTTGTATCCAAGGTGTCATCCCCCATGATGGTGCTATCACAAATATTGATTACTAGGCTACTTGTTGTTGGCAAGGGCCATATGACTTCCACTTGATCAAGGACCACAGTAATCTACAAAAATCGATGAGACCTTGGACCTCTTACCATAATCACCTTCATTCTAGCCAACAACGGATTTGGCCACTTGTCCCCTCTTGCATCATCCTATAGCTCATGGAAAATTCTTACCCAACATGGGGGAGAAGAAATTTGCATGTATCAACTCTTGGCATTTCGTTCGGAGAGGTTCCATATGAAAATTGTCCCAGGGAAGGTCCAGGGCTTGAGCTTCCATTGAGACTTCCACATTTGCTAATTTGTTTTCCATTTTGTTACTTGTTCTAAAAATGTGGGCGGCAATGAATACTGATATTTTTGGATAACAACTTCTTTACTCTTTCCAAACATCCCTCCAATCTCCAAATTTTGGCAATCTTGGCTAGGTGCGATCCATTTTGAAGATTTTCGACCATTTGTATGGTAAATAGCGAGTCTCTTTTTATGAAGATATTATTTAATCTTTTATTAATGGCTACCAGAAGGCCATAATCCAAGGAGAACAACTCTGCAACGCTGTTATAATCAATACCCGTCGATCCTACAAATATATGAAGGGATTTTCCTTGTGAGTTGTGAATAACACCCTCAAAGCTTATAGGTCCAGGGTTGACCTTAGATTCCCCCTCAAAATTTGGGTTTGAAGCTTCCAAATGGAGGTGGCAACCATTTTGCAAGGCTATCATAGGCTGAGTGAGTTGGGCCCTTGGTGGGAAAAGCATGAGAGGGACAAAGATTGAGAGCTTGTAGAATGCCTTCTTCTCAGCATCCTTGCCATCATGAGAGGATCAATTATCCGTAATGGTTTCCTTGATGTTTGTGGTAATTCTTTGCTAGGAATCCTCAATGGATTGTTTAGTCTCCTTGAAATCCTTCTATTCCTTTCCTTCCAATTCTCCCATAAGTTGAAACCTGGAAAAATTTCGCTAGCCTAATTAATGATTTCATATCGGTACATTTTGTCCCCCCATTTTGAGATAGTCGTAATGATGTTGCCACAAGTTATATTAGATTTATGGAAGACATTGTATCCTTTATCCCACAATCATGTTACATAGGAACATTTATCCATGAGGTGGTTTAGTGTTTCTTCCTGTGAAAATTCCTAGATATGAACAATCTAAGGAATCCTACTGCAACTAAATGAATTACTTCTTCTATTATGTAATTTACGTTACACAATTATTTCTGAATCACACATGAAATACTGAAGCAATCACTGAAGCAGCCTACACTATAATACTCGTGATTCTGAAACAAGGAAACTAAACAAGGAAATCCATCACACATATGACACTGTTATTTTTGGACAAGAAAGTCCCCGGAAAAACCCAATGCGGGAAATCCGGTGCAACAGATCTGAGGGTTTTATTATTAAGCAGTAGCAATGTCTGAATACATATCTGAATACCCCGAGGATTATTCAGTTACAGAGAGAAATACTAGCAGAAGAATTTGTGAGGATTTACCTCACTCAATCATTGAGTTCCCGGTTGATTCGAATGAAGAGAAAACTGCCTTGGAGAGGCACTACGTTGCCTCTGTGCAGTCCCAGCACTGGACCTTCCAGCCTCTGCATCACCCCCTTCCAGGCTTAGCGTTCAGCCCCAACCAAGTTGTTTTGCCTCTGTGGACCCTGAGGAACAGCCTCTCGGTGTCACTTTCCGGATCCTGGCATCCGAAATTGATCTATAAGAAAAATTTCGGAAACCCTCCTCTGCCTCTGCGTTGCTTCTGCGTGAGCCCTACATAGTCACTGCGTTAGCCCTCCTTCCTTCAGCGCTGGATTGGTTATATCACCTCTGTCACTCTTTGACTGATGCTCCACCGGCTGAAAAAATCTCTTCCTCTTCGGATGCTATCTCTGCCCCTCACTGCTCAGATCTCTAGCTCGAATTTCTCAGCAAACCCAGCCCCAGAAATTTTGAACTCTAGATCAATTCGGTGTGTCTTTCCAAATGACCCTCAAGCCTTCCTTTATAGTCTTCTTGTTGAGACATCAACGACCGAGATTAGATCTCTAGTCAACGACTAAGATTATGACATGACTTGATCTTTATATTCTAGATCATTCTCACTCTTGTTTTATTAATACCCTTTAATTATTTAATTTCCCTAAGTTTAGACTTAGGGGTCCCCATTAAAATAATTAATTATTTTAATAAAACATTAACCGAGTGGAATTTTTACAAATATTTTCTGGGTTCTTTGGAATACCAGTGTCTAAGCCTCTCCAAAAAATTTGAGACTTAGAGCACTTTCTAATGATACAAAAATCAACACTCCCTCTTAGCGAGGAAAGTTCTCTAGCAATTATGCCTGCTGCATCTTCTCTGACTCTGAAGCATCCTCTGCGCTGTTGAAGTCCATCAGCCTCTGCGCCGTTGATGTAATTGTACTGTTGCCCATGACACTGCCACTGCCACGGCTGCATCTGTACTACAACTCCCTCTCAAGTGCTGCATCTACTATGTTGCTAACACTGCAACTCAGGTGCTAAGAGAAGTAGCTGAACTCACCCAAAACTGAACAAGTGTTCAGTGGATGCACCTTGGTGCTGAAGACTCTGACTGTTGATAACTACTGCGTTGTCCTTCTGATGCACTGTGTTGCTGCTGCTCTGCACTGTTCTGCACTGCACTGCTCCAGAAATAAGCGTTGCTATCTACGGCACTGTCGTCTCCATCACTCCTCGGCTCACTAAAACAACTCCATCCTTATACTGCTAATCATGGGCTCCCGTAGCAAGGTAATGATCCATGAGGTGGGATTCTCAAGGATCTTTCCCAATTGAAGTACAAGAATAACTACAACTCCACATCACCCTATCTCTCTCTTGGAGATGCGTGGGCACTCATGGGAAACTCATCCTTCCTCGATTTTGTGGCTGCAACTTTCGTTATCACTACGCGGATCTCTAAGGTGAAGAAGAAATCCCAATAGAGGTAACCACGAGACCAATCTTTTGGCTTGGTATCTAGCCCTACCAAACAGAAGAGGGTTCTCTCCACAATGTCACAACCAAGAGGGTTGGATGAATTAGGTTTTAGGCTAGGTATAAGTACGGGGGTTTCTTTTTGGTTGAATTGGGTTGTTGGATGAGGATATTAGGTCAAAGAGGCTAGGTCGGGGCAAATAGGATTAGGGTTGCGAGAGATTCAATGGAGCAAGGTAGGTAGAAAACCTAACACTTTAGGTTTCGAGTGGGATGGATCGGACGGGGCGAGGAGCTAGAAAGAGCAAGGCTAAGCATGAATTCTTTCTAAAGCTGAAGAATATGGACAAAATATGAAGGTTTTCCCAAAACGAGCATGAGAGATGTATTACTGTTTATCAACTTAAAAACCAACATATCATAGAAATGAAATGAATAATGAAACAAAATATTCATACATAATGAGACATAAGAATAACAATGCTAAATTTCCATACCACGGGTATCCCAAAGAAATATTGCAACCTTTTCATAAATTTCTGCCAAATAGATTACACTAGAGTCTCGATCAATGCATCAACATCCAAATTTTGAAATGAGTAAAAAATTACATAATATAGACCTCAAACAACTTCTCCCAACCTCGGGGGTCAAATCCATGAGAGGAGAGGAGTTCCACCAAAACGCGAGTTGAATACCTAGAGTGTAGGGAGGTCAAACTAACTCATCCCTTCACTTTTTGCAAACTAATTCATTACATGTCATCAAAACTTTTCACCTAATGTATTTACCCTAGGTAAGTGTAAAAACACCATAATTACATTTACTTCCATGAATTATATAAGTAAAAACATGATAATCAAAATTGTAGAGAAAACTCGGAAAAAATCGAGACTTATCGAGTCGGGAGTGCGCCCTCCATCTTGCGGCTAAGTTTTGGATGGGTTGCGGGTGTCCAAAAGTCAGCTCAGGATAGCTCATTGGAAAACTTATCTAGTCTACTTTCCAAATTTGTGATTGGTTTGCAGAGTTGACTTGATTTGACCTCTCAAAAATTTATTCTCCCAACCTACTGCTCAGGGTGCGCGGCTCCAAGGTGGAAAAGGAGGCATAAGCGTGATTTTTTTTAATGTTTTTGACTTTTTCACTTGCCGGTTTGACCAAAAAAGGCTAGCAAAGTGGTTTTGCCTGAATTTTTCTCTATTCTAAATCCAATGGTGGTCTCCTTTTGACCAAAAGATGCCCCAAACGGGAGTGCAACGCTAGGGCGTTGCACTCTGACAGATCAAACTTGTCACATGTATGTCCAGGAATGCACAAAAACTTCAAAAATTTTCAAAAATGTATCAAAACTTGCCAAAATTTGCTGAGTGGTGTCCAATGAGGGTTAGGAATGAAGTGAGGCTTGAGAAAGGATATCAAGCCTTTTTTTCTCTTCTTGCATGGTTAGGGTTTTCAATTTTTGCATTGGCTTCTTTAAGTTTTGACCTTGCAATTTTGTTTCTCTTGGCATAGTGGTTTCCCATCCTTCTCTCAATATCATTGTCTTTCTTGGCCCTTTTCAACAGCTTCTCAAGGTGGTCATTTATTAAGCCAACCTTCTTTATTCTCATTTATTACAAGCGTATATTTCTCATTAAGTGTGACCTCATCTACTAGTTCTCTTTGTTTTTTGTTTTTCTAGTTCTAGGGCTCTTTTCAAATCTCTAGTCCTTTGCCTTCTTCTTGGCACTTGTTCTTTTGGTTCATTTAGCACACCATATTTTTCTAGTGTCTCTTCAAGCAAGACTTTAGCTTGTCTGCCTCTCCTTGAGCTTTAATGAATTTCACTTCATCGATGAAGTGTTTGGTCCTTAATTCATTTGGTTCTCTTGTTCAAGAAGGTAATGACAAATTTAGATCTACTCGAGATTTGTTTTGTAGCTCTCTAATCTTGGCTTATTTTTCCTTGATGACTATGCTAGTGATCTCGAGAATCATTTCTGCTGATCCAAGTCAACAAGGTCAAACTCCATTTCATCTCCATGAGGATTTCCCTCCCTCGTGCCTAATCTCTTCTGAATATCGGCTCTGTCATCTTTTTGATTTCCTTTGTCTACTTGCTTTGCCGATGAAGAAGGCAAGGCCCCTTCCACAATCTGTGGAGAAAACACTTACCTATGACCTCTTTGATATGTTTTTGCCAATGTCTCTATCTCGGCCACTTTGGTCTTTTTGAAGCTCATGATCTTGGCTACTGCTAGATGACCCAATCTGAGTGTGAAATGGGTGAATGATAGTTTGAGTTGATGAAGAAGTAGGTATTGTGGGTCGAGATGGAGGAATGGATGTGGAAGGATGAGATGGTGGAGGCACTGACTTGAGCATGTTGAATTGGTGGAAGCGATAAAAGATGTCATTAGCTATGAAAGTGTACGTAGTATTCCCAAAGTAACGGCGACTAATTGGCAATATTAGAATTTTGGCGATTTACTTTTTTATAAAGTAAAGTAAGTAATAAAGTGGGTGAGAAGACCCTCAACCTACACTTAGGAAATAAAACACTTCCTAAAGTCACTTGAGCACATTTATTTATCAGCGTGGGACCCAGTGGGTCGAAGTGACAGTGTGGGACAAGCATGTGTGGGGCCCCATGGTTGCTTGGGAGTGGGAGCGCCATTTTCAAAGCTCCCAAATTCGTAGCGTTTAGGAGCATTTATATATATATATATATATATATATATATATATATATATATATATATATATATCGCTGAAACAAAACATCGCAATTTTAATCGTGAGTCTTTCTGCCGATTTTATCGGCGATTTTTTGAACGATTTTTTGAAAAAATCGTTATCGCGATAAAATCGAAAAAATCGCGAGTCGACCGGTAAAAATCTTGGCAGCCTCGGACAACGACTTTATAATGCGATTTTTGGTTTTTTGTTTGTCATTTTTAGTTGGACAGACTTGCTTATGAGAGCCAAGGAGGGAAGGAGGAGAGCCAAGGAGGGAGATACGTGATTTACAAGCCCAAGATTGGACAAAAGTGAAGAACTTCTTGCAATCCAAGCGAACAAAAATCGAATTTGGACCAAGTGTTTCCGGCAAAACGTTTTTCTAGGTATGGGCATCAAATTTGACCCATTTTTTTTTGTTTTTTTCTTGTTCTTCCATGGGTTTCTATTACCCATGTATTTTTCATCATTTGTGATTGCATTTGGTTGTGTTTTTTTGTTTGTTTTTGTTTTATTGAGAGGAGAGGGTTTATTTTGGTCAAAAATGCAAAAAATTGTTTGTTAAATTTTGTTTTTTATATTTCTTCTTGTGCTTTTAGTTTCTTCCCATTATTTTTGCTTGTGTTTCAACATGTATTTTTTCCCATTATTTTTGGATTGAGTTGAGGGTTTTTTTTTGTGAAAAAAATCAAAATGTTGTATGTAAAATTGTAATTTTTTTATTTTATTTTTTAACTGCAATTTTTTCTTGTGCCCTAGGTTCAAATTTCAACATTCAAAGTTCAAACTTCAAAGTTTCCAACATGCCAAGGAAATTAGATCCTTTATGGGAATTTGGTGAACCTGATCAAACTTGACTTGCAAATTATGTGGTCAACACATGACAGGGGGGATATACAGGTTGAAATACCACTTGGCACAAATTCCTGGGCATGAAGTAGGCCCTTGCAAAAACACCAGTTCAGAAATAATCAAAAGAGCCATGAACTCATTGGGAGAAATAGAAACCACTAAAATCAGCAAAGCAGCTCTGAAAAGTCAAATATCAGGGTTTGGAGTTGACTGTGAGAGTGGTAGTGGCTCTTCAACATCAGCCTCTTCTACAGGCAGCCCCGTAGCTGCCTCCTCATTTTTTGTTCCTAAAACCACTCCCGAGGCACAGCCATCTATCTCCTCCTTTCTTAAAAGAAAGGAGAAGGAAGAAGCTGATAAGTTGTTGGGCAAACTGTTTCTTTGGAGTGATATTCCTTTCAGTGTTGCCAGGACCAATCCATTTTATCAGTCTGCGATTGATGCTATCGCTGTTGTTGGCCCAGGATACAAAGCCCCTTCAGAGAATGACCTTAAAGGGCGCATTCTACAAAATGAGAAAGCTGACTGCACCAAGAGATTGGAAGAGTTAAGGGCATCATGGGAAGTCACAGGATGCACTGTGATGTCAGATGGTTGGACTGATCAAAGGGGTAGGACCCTTCTTAACTTCTTGGTCAGTTGTCCCAAGGGGACAATGTTTATAAAATCTGTTGATGCATCTGCACATGTCAAAGATGCAAAATTATTATGTGATTTATTAGATGTGTTCATTATGGAGGTTGGGCCCCAAAATGTTGTCCAAATCATAACGGACAACGCTGCAAACTATGTTTCAGCTGGCAAGATGCTTATGGAGAGGTATCCGAGCATATTTTGGACACCTTGTGCTGCACATTACCTTGATTTGATGTTGGAGGACATCGGAAAGCTTGATTTTGTCAAAGATATTGTAGAATCATCAAAGAGAATCACAAAATTTATATATAACCATGGATCTGTGCTTCATTTGATGAGGACATTCACCAACAATAAGGAGTTGGTGCGCCCTGCTATTACACGATTTGCCACTACTTTCATCTCTTCAATCCCTCTTGAATTCTAAGTGGGATTTGAAGAGAATGTTTCTTTCAGATGAGTGGCGTGCTTTGACTATCAGCCGCAAATCAGAGGGACAGGCCATCTGCAGGTTGGTGTCATATCAGGAAGATTTCTGGGCTGGAGTGGAAGAGGTGTGCAGCATTAGTGAACCTTTGGTAAAGGTTCTTAGATTGGTGGATGGAGAGAAGCCTGCAATGGGCTACTTGTATGAGGCCATGGATAGGGCCAAAGAAGCTGTTCGCAGCTATTATGATGATAAGGGTGATGAGGGGTTTCAGAGACAACTCCTTATATGGGAAGTGATTGATGATCGATGGAACAACACACTCCATCGTCCCATTCATGCTGCAGGGCTCTTCCTGAACCCCGCATTTGCTTATTCATGTGGTTTTCTATTTGATGTTGAGGTCATGGATGGCTTTTTCACTTGTGTTCAGAAGATGGTGCCAAATCCATCAGAACGTGCAGAGATATCCAAAGAGATGGAGGTATACAGAATGGCAGGTGGCACCTTGAGCTTCGACATGGCTGTCTAGGATAGGACTACTAAAATGCCAGGTAAGATTTTCATTATTTTAAAAATTTTCTTATGTTTGTAACTTTATAAGTTTATCTTATTTGTTGTAACTTGTAACTTGTAGATGCATGGTGGAGGAGCTACGGTGGCAGATTACCAAAACTCCAAAAAATTGCCATTAGAATACTCAGCCAAACATGTAGCGCTTCAGGATGCGAGCGCAACTGGAGTGTATTTGAAAAAATACACACCAAAAAGCGCAACAGGTAAAAAACTTAAAATATTCCAACTGATTTTTTGAATTCATTAAATTTTTTTTTTTAAATATTTAATTTATTAATTTATGACCCTTGTACAGGTTGGAGGCCCAACGGCTCAATGACATGGTTTACGTCTACTACAATCTTAGATTGTGGGTGAGACAACTTGAGAAGACACCTGATATGGAGGCCATCTCTTTAGATGCGATTGACACCACCGCTGAATGGAGGGTTGAGGCTGAGAGGCCTGTCATGGAGTCAGCCCCTGATTGGATAGAGCAGGAGGTAGTGGAGGGGGAGGACGAGGAGGAGCAGCAGCAGCAGCAGCAGGAGGAGGAGCAGGAGGAGGAGGTGACACCACCTACCACTACTACCGGTAGAGGACGTGGTCTGCCTCCTTTAGCTCCTGGTGGTTCAGGTTCCCGTTCCGGTTCTGGTGCTTCATTTTTTTCGTCTAGAGCACGACAGAGCCCATTGCCAGTCCCGCCAGCTTCTTCATCTAGAGAGAAAGGCAAAGCTGTTGTATTTTCTCGCAAGAGGGGCAGAGGAAATCAATAGTATAGGACCATAGGTTATATGGTGGCATGGTGCATTGACATTCCTTTGTATATGACATTATGATTCATGATATGAGATACATTATTATATTTTTTGTTGATATTTTGAGGCTGAGTTGACTCTTGAGACTCAGGACTTAGTATTCAGGACAGGATTCAGTTTTATGTATGATGTAGCACTAGACATGATATTACACATCTTATATATTAGTTTTTTTTTTTCATATTTATGTGTCAATGCATTTATTTTATGTTGTAGATGCTTTAGATATTAAAAAAATTGAAAAAAAATGAATATTTTTGTATGTGCCGATTTTTTCCCGATTTTTACGATTTTTTCCGATTTTTTCCCTGCTACTTGTAAATATATATATCTATATATATATATATATATATATATATATATATATATATATATATATATATATATATATATATATATATATATATATATATATATATATATATATATATATATATATATATATATATATATATATTTTTTTTTTAATTTTATATTTTTTATATTTTGATGCATATATGTCAACAAAAACATGTAGAATGATGAATTAGACATAAAAAACATAAAAACATAGATTGAATCATATAACATCAATCATCTAGAAGTTATAATCTTCATCAACCACGCCCACAAGTTGGAAGCATACAACATATTGACTCTTGAGTCTCGTGAATCATCAATCTGAAGGTTTCAAGCTTTCAAAATTCAATATATAACATTTATCATCATTGATTTCAAATTTCAATATCTAACATTTATCATCATTGATATATATCATAATTCATTTATCATCATTGATTCATTGATTTCAAAATTCAATATACATTTATCATCATTGATTCATTGATTTCAAATTTCAATATATAACATTTATCATCATTGATATATATCATTTATCATCATTGATATATAACATTTATCATCATTGATTCATTGATCACCATATAACTTTCATGAAGCATCATATTCATAATTCATAATGACTTATAAACTTATAAATGCCAACTTCAAAGTTTCACTTTTCAAATTCAAACTTCAAACTTAAATTGTCATTAAATATGAAAGAGTCAAGTTTCAACTGTTCAACAGTTATAAAAGATAAAAACTACTAGAAAATAGAAAAGACTAGTAAACAAAAAATCTATTTTATCTATTGGCTGGCCCCTTGCCACGCCCACGAGAAATGTCTAATTTGTGAGAACCACGAGGCAATGGTGGTCTTCTAGTACTCTCAGGAGTATCACGTACACGACCATGACTAGAAGGCGGAGTGCAACATGAGGATGTAGGTGGAGGTTGAATTTGCAAAGGAACAATAGTTGGATATCGAACATGGGCACTGGCACCCGCACTGCTACTGGATGGTGGGACTGGCCCTGTGTGTGGTGGTGGCATGGCTGCTGATGCTTCATCATCATCCCTCAAAAGTTCTGCTTCCATTTCTTCCATATGTACAGTGTCGTCGTCCAGATTATCATTCTCTGGGTTGTTGTCCCAGACTTTATATGATTGATCCTCATATGCCCGATCACAGTAATGACTCAACAACCTCAAGTTGTAATGCACATAAACCAAGCTTTCAGCTCAGTTTTCATTCAGCCTGTTTCTTCTCACATTATGTATGAAGTTGTAGGTGCTCCAACACCTCTCTGCAGAAGAAGTATTCACAACTTGTGAGAGAACTTTTTTTGCCAACTTTGGCAAAAGTCCCATGCCACCATATGCTTCCCACCATGTGAGAGCATCAAATCTGTCTCTGTCTTCCATTGCATGGAAAGAACCAAAGTTAGAAGTGCAACTGAAGTATTTGCCTAATTCAAGGCGCAATCTAGCACACTCCTCCCTGTCAAGTACCAACTTGTCTAATGCCTTCATGTACCCCTCTTGTACCTCTAGATCTGTGTGAGGTTTCATCCTAACCCCACCTCCAAGTGCAGGTTGGCCCAACCAAGATGGAGAGTAATATTTTGGCGTAAGGATATATGCCAAGGCATGTAGTGGAACATTGAGTTTATTCCACCGTGCACACACACAGTCATGAATCATAGCATACAAGTTGGGATCATTATCCTTAACAATATATTTTATTTGCCCCAACATGCTGTCCATCTGCTCATAAACCTCCCCAATCACTGGTTTATCAGTATCTGCAAACCGAATCATGTGATAAATGGGCTTGGTAAAATTCAAAATTTCCCTCACACGTGCCCAAAACAGAGGGTCAAGGGCGGTCTCCTCCACATGTTCGAAACCTTGCTTGTCAACTATTGTTGCTGCCCTGTCCTTTAATAGCTGCCAGTGTGGGCTTGATACCATTGTAGCCAATGACTCTCTTACCTTCAAAAGGCGCCTGAAGGTGAGGTAATAGCTAGCAAATCTAGTCTTTGCTATCTTCAACAACTCCAATTTGGAGTGAGTAAGGAAAAGCCCATGGGTATTGCTATGATTTGTAATAAATCTTATCATTTTTTTACCTCTCTTGTACAAATCACCAAGCCATTTGAATTGAGGTTGTTTGTTTTTAATGATATCATGCATCAAAAGGTTCATTGTGTGAACCAAACACCTAGACCAAAATATGTTGGGGTATTTATCCTCAATAATTGTTCCTGTTGCCTTACAGTTAACAGCGTTATCAATGATGACTTGGATGACATTGTATGGCCTAGTATTTTCAATTATTTCAAGTAATGGTTCTGCAATGTTAATGCCGGTCTTGAATTTGTCCGAATAATCATATGCTGAAAGGAATATTGCACCACTAACCGACACAGCCAGAACACTTATCAATGGCTTTCCTTTTACATTGGTCCATCCATCAGATACAATGGACACCCCATGCTCATTCCAAGAATTTGTCATTCTAGCCAAAGAATTGTTTATTTTAGCTCTTTCATGATCAAGTCCCACGGTTCTAGCCTTGTCATACCCAGGGCTCCTGTATCCTTTGGGGGCATCATTAATGGCAGAAACCATTTCATGCCAATAAGGTGAGTGAAGAACATTGAATGGCACCCCACATGCATATAGAAACCGGAAAATTTTTGAATCCACATCATTCCTACACCCTTCGTCAAGGAAATCGGATATGGTTCTACGCCTTAAGGAGATGTTTGGTCCAGGTGTGCCTCCATATCCACTGCCATGGGTGGAAGTTGATGGACTTCTTTGTCCATGATGTGATGGACTTGATGGTGTATAAGAATCAATGAAACCCCTAGATCTTTTAGATCTCTGTAGGGCAGCCTCCTCTTCCTTTCTATATTTCTCTCTCTCTCTGTTGCTGGCACACTTACACAAATTTTGATTCCTAGATTTTTGTCTCCATCCCTTGGCATTTTCCCACAAAGGTGCCTTCTGGCACGGGTGTATGAACCCGTGTATTCTTTATTGCAATGGGGGCAAAGAAATTTAGTGGTTCCACCACCTTTCCCTCCTTCCTGCCTTTGAACATATTTCCACAAAGGTGTTTGACTTTGGTCTTGTCTAGTTGGGGTATCTGTGGCCTCATGTTCTCCACTCTCCCCTTCCTCCTCAGCATACTCCTCCTCCTCTTCAGGATTTTCATCAAATCCACTATAACCCACTTCTTCATCCTCCTTTTCTCTAATGGGCCTCTTTCTTCTACTCTCCAACACCATTATTACAAAGAAAGGAACCAACATGAAGAAAATCCCTAGCCATATAGCCATGATGTTTCAAGTTTCAAGTTTCTAGCCTGCAAAAAAAATGGAGGAATGCCAAATGGGAATAGGAAATGCAACATAGGAAAAAAACAATTCAATTTTTCACTTTTCAACACACTAGAATGCAACATTGAGAAAAAAAATCAAGTTTTCATTTTTGAACAACTTAAAAACAATTCCTAGAAAATAAAAAACTAGATTAGAAGACCTACCTCTTTCTTGCAATCCTCCTCTTGCAAACTTGCTCTCTTGCAGCTTGCTCCTTGCTCTCTCCTTGGCACTTCCGCTCTCCAAACTCTCAAGCTCTCCTTCTCTCCAAATCGCTCTCCAACTCTCAAGCTCTTGCTCCGCTTGCTCTCACTCTCAAACTAAAACAATAAAAACTAAATGAGGAGGGTGGGCTTTTATTTACCCAACACCCCCTCCCTCCCTCCCAAAGAAAAATCGAAATTTGACGTTGGAAATTTTTTTACGCGCTGGAGAGCGTTCGGGAGCGACGTCCTCGATCGGCTTCCCCGTATTAAAAATGCTCTCGGCTGTTTTTAATGGGGGAAGCACTCAGAAGCGTTCGCTCCCAGCGCTCTGAAATGCTCCCAAAATAGGGATAATTTTTCAAATGGAAAGGCTTTCCCGAAAAACGTCCCCTCGGGAAGCGTTTCGTGAGCAAGGGCTTCTCGAGCGCTCTAAAGAGCTCCCGAACGAGCGCTTTGGGAGCAGGATCCTGGGGGGGAGAAGCTTTCCTCAACCTTGGCGTGCAGAGTGGGCCCATGGCAGCGCAGAGAGAGATGGACAATGCAGTTTTGGTGGGGCCTAGGGGAGAGAAAGGCTCTCCAAGCATAAAGAGAGGGAGAGGCTCCTCATTTTATCATTCGATTATGCATCTTTGTTTTGTCTATTGACATTGAGCACGCTTTTGCTGTTGAGCAAAGTCTGCAAGTGCTATTTAGCACACCAAGTGTCTTCGAGCGGAGATCCCAACCTCAACACTGGGGGACTTCGAGTGCCTACTCGGGTGAGTTATATCCATTGATTTTCAGGTGGGAGCTATAGCATCTTCAGTAGGGATTAGGCACTTGCTTGGGCAGCGCAGTCCTGAGGAGAGACCACGCAGTTCTTGGTTGAGGTAGTGCCGGGAGCAGAGATTTATCAGGGGATTCAGCCCTGGATAGTGAGAAGGGATCAACCCTTAGCTATTCCATCATTTTGGTAGAGGAGGAGGTCACCTTTTGCAAAGACAAATTCAGGGCCAGAGTATTCCACTGGGACAACGATATTTCTCAAGGGAGGTGATTTTCTGGGTTCATCCATTCCGGAAACCCTTTCTGGGCTTTTCTGGGTATTAGGTGGAGAGTTCATTTCCAGAGTCCCGTATTTTTTTGAGTAGGGGAACAGCCCCAAAGAGTCAGCCTATTCCAGTAGCAGCAGCAGTCCGACAGTAGTAGCAGCAACAACTTGGAGACAATGCAGTCACTGATAGAGCAACCATTCTGGGAGTATTTCTGACAGTATCTCTAGCTTGCCTTGTGCAAGCCAAGGTGCCATCATTCTGATCACCTTTTGTACTTATTATCACTTTCAGTTATATAATAAAATGGCTCAACGTTCTCCATGTTTTGCATTCTATGTGTGATGTCTCTCTATTTGTTGTAGTTTCATGTTTATGTTGCTGTTTATTTCTACACGGAATATTACAGTGGTATCAGAGCTCATAGATTTGGCTCAGCCTGTGGAGCAGATTGTCTATGACACCTGCAGGAAAACCATACATCACTTACCGGGGAAGGAGCTATAAGGACCAAGAGAGGAGGCTTGAGGCCACTTTTGGAGAGGGTGACCGCATTTTGGTAGTGGACGCAGAAGATGAGGAACTAATGGTAGAGGAGAAAGATGAAGGGAAGGAGTTCAGGGAACTTCTCCTAAAGTCCATGCAGGAGTTGTTGAGAAGGATAGAGGAGATGGGACAAAAGTTCACCATAGACGAGAGACTGCGTGAAACCCCAAGGGGTTTCCACACCGGAGAAGGGTCTGACACATCCCATCACTTGCAGGAGCATCTCACAACGTAGCAGATGGTACACTGACTCCCCCACGTTCCACAATGCCCACATTTCTAGCTCTACAGGCACGGGAGCAGGAACATCTCAGGAACCAGAACCAGTTCACATGGGGGATTATTTTGTCGAGTATCAGTCCTACGGGCGAGAGTTTGGTGAGACTCTCACTTTCCATGACTTTGTGCAGCTCAAGAAGGACAACAGACCCCGCAACTAGAACAGAGGGGCCAGATACACACAGGATGGGGATGTACAATGTACAGTGGGCATATTTTTTCTGTCGACATTTGACGGATCCTCCAAGTGTTCGGCAAAGGCTTGGGTGGAGAAGTTGGATATTTACTTTCAGCTCAATCAGATGGCAGAGGGAGAGGCCATCAAGGTGGCAGTGCTACACCTGGAGGGCAAGGCCCATGATTGGTGGTTCCACGGGATGGCCACGCTGGGGCACTCAGCGGTGACAACATATGCGTAGTTTACACAGAGGCTGATAGAGTGGTTTGATCTGAGGGATCCGGAGGAGCACTTTGTTGAGCTGACTAAGCTCAAGCAGACTGGGAGCCCGGACACATACATTTTCGAGTTTTTGAGACTCTCTGTGATGGCACCCGACTTGTGTTCGGCCAGGTTGATCTACATGTTCATTGATGGGTTGGTAGAGCCTCTTCGGGGGTTAGTTAGATCGACGAGGCTGGCTACACTTCACGATGCAGTTGGGAGGACCAGGGATTTGCAGGATGCCCTACCCAGGACCAGAGCTCCTTTCCCCCCAGAGACTGGCATTTCAACCGAAGGGGAAGGACACGAGGGTTCCACCTCCAATGGGGAACCAAGGTTGGGGGCCTTTGGACGATGAGACCCGGAGAGATCTGAGACGGAAGAAGCTATCCTTCACATGCTAGGAGCCATGGGCACCGGGACATTGTTGTGCTGCTGTGAAGGCACACTATACAGAGGTCTTCTCCGACAGTGACGGGGAAGAGGATGTGTATGAGGAGATGGAGGCAGGAGGTAGTGGTGTAGTACAGAGAGGAGATCATCCACCACCTCCACCACCAGGAGCAGGAGGGGCAACGTTTGCACCTACCGGGGGAGTCCTTGCTTTTTTGCAAGGGGTTCCCAAATACTTGACACTGCGTGACCGGGGTACTGTGCAAGGATAACATGTTTCGGTATTAGTGGACAGTGGGGCTACCCACAATTTTATTGATGCATAGTTGGTAGAGCGGAGGAGCATATAGACAAAGAGCTTTGATGGGTTTTCAATTCTGGTACCAGGTGCCAGAACCATGCAGTGTGCCAAATATGTGCCAGCCTTGGCAGTGACTATGAGGACTTATACTCTTACAGATCATTTGTTTGTGGTGGACATTCTGGACATCAATGTGATATTGGGAGTGCAGTGGTTGATCACGCTGGGGAAGGTCATCACAGATTGGGAGACCTTGGAGATGGAGTGGATGGACAAGAAGACTGGGAAGCATGAGATGATTATGGGCATGCACACTTATCCGCCACAGACAGTTTCAGCACACCGGATGGAGGTAGATTTCCGGAAGGGAGATATAGAGTGGGCAGTAGAGTTGCGTGTTTCAGAGGCAAGGTCTACAGGGCAGGCCGTACACCCAGATGTGCAGTCTATTTTGGACAGGTATGCCATGGTTTTTGGAGATATACCACCAGGGCAGCCACCAGATCAGGGATTTGAGCACACCATTGAGCTGGAGCATGGCATCCAAGTTGTGATTACTACACCCTATAGGCATCCCAAACCCTACAAGGATGAGATTGAGAGGGCTATTCATGAGTTCTTAGTGTTGGGATACATTCGACCTAACACTAGCCCATTTGCTTCTTCTGTGGTACTAGTGAAGAAGAAGGATGGCACACTGAGGATGTGCATCGACTATCGGGCTCTCAACAAAAAGACCATGAAGAACCGATACCCCATCCCATGGATTGATGAGTTTATGGATGAGTTGAGGGGATCGAAGTTCTTCTCGAAGATTGATTTGAGATCAGGGTACCACTAGATTCGCGTGAGGGATCAGGATGTTCCCAAGACCGCTTTCAGATGTCACTACGACCACTTCGAGTTCTTGGTGATGCCTTTTGGGCTAACCAATGCACCAGCCACCTTCCAGTCCTGCATGAACCACATCTTCGTGGTCAACTGAGGAAGTTTGTGTTGGTATTCTTTGATGACATCTTGATATACAACCGGACGTGGGAGGAGCACTTGCAGCACATTGAGGATGTGTTGCGCATATTGGAGGAGCAACATTTCTATGCTTAGCTCTCCAAGTGTGAGTTTGGATTGACGGAGATGCTCTATTTGGGGCAATATCATTGGTGTGGTGCTTTGAGCAGGTCCAACAGGAGAAGACCGACAACGTTGTCCCCGATGAGCTAACACGGATTAGAGGGCTCAGCTGCTAGTAGAGTACTCCAAAGACCGTTTTTCCTGTGAGATCTGACGGACAGGTCACGAATGGAAAGACAGGTATGGATTAGGTGAGGCACTGTGAGATCCTCAACTAATTCTTGACTGGGGGCTCTCAGCTCAAGGAGAAGATGTTGCGTGCCTCACATGACTCACCACTATCAGGCCACCAGGGGTTCACCAAAACCTACAGGGCCATCAGGGAGAGGTTCTCTTGGAAGGGCCTCAAGGAGGACGTCTCCGGCATGTCATGGAGTGCGAAGTATGTCAGCGGAACAAGGGGGAGATGAGCCATATAGCAGGGTTACTACAGCCTCTTCCCATTCTAGAGGGGAAATGGGAAAGCATATCAATGGATTTCATCACAGGGTTTCCCTTAGTGCAGGGCAAGGACTGTATCTTTGTAGTCATTGATCGGCTGACAAAGTACGCACACTTCTTTGCCATATCAGCACGGTACACAGCAGCTCAGGTGGCGGAGTTGTTTTTCAGGGATGTTTTCAGGTTGCATGGTCTTCCAAAGACCATTGTTAGTGATCGGGACAGCCGTTTCATGGGCGGCTTTTGGGAGGAGCTCTTTAGTTTGGTGGGTACAGAGTTGATTTTTATCACTAGTTACCACCCTCAGACGGATGGGCAGACGAAGATAGTGAAAAAGTGGCTGGAAGGCTACTTGCAAAACTATGTTACAGGGCAGTAGAAGGCATGGTTACGATGGTTGCACTTGGGGGAGTACTGCTACAACACTACTTTCCATATGTCCATTGGTATTTCTCCGTTTTACGCTTTATATGGATATCATGCTTTGTCTTTTGCTAACGTGATGTTTGGTGCTAGTAATGCCCCCAGGGCCAAGGACTGGATCCAAGAGTGTCAGGATATACTCCGGGCCCTCAAGGACAACTTAGCTACAACACAGAACCAAAAAATACTATATGCTGATAGAGGACAAGTTGAGAGGTAGTTTGAGGTAGGGGACTTGTTCTACCTATGGCTTCAGCAATACTGGTAGTCCACACTGAAGCAGAAGGGGGCCGAGAAGCTCAAGCCCCGCTTCTATGGACCATACAGGGTGATACGCAGGATCGGGGAGGTTGCATATGAGTTGGAGTTACCCACAGGTAGTAGGATCCATAACATCTTCCATGTATCTTGCCTGAAAAAGGCATTGGGGCAGTAGGTGACTGCAATAGAGGAGCTTCCACCAACAGATGATGAGGGGCATTTTGTGCTACAGCTAGAGACCATCATAGACACTCGGGAGAGGCAGCTGCAGAGCAGAACAGTCAGGGAGTATTTGGTGAGGTGGAGGAACTTGCCAGATGAGGATGCCACTTGGGAGAGTGAGAAGATTTTGCAGCATCCATCATTGCAGTTGCTTGAGGACAAGCAACATTTTGGCGGGGAGGACTGTAATATTCCCAGCTAATTGGTAATATTAATTTTTGGTCAGTTTACTTTATAAAGTTAAAGTCAATAAATAAAGTGGGTTAGAAGGCACTCAACCTACACTTAGGAAATAAAACACTTCCTAAAGTCACTTGAGCACATTTATTTGACAGCGTGGGGCCCAGGGGTCGAAATGGCAGCGTGGGGACAGTGGCAGCGTGGGTCCATAGAAATGCAAAGAGAGAGGGACAGCGTGGCCAAGAGGGAAAACACAGTTTTGGTGGGGCCCGGGGGAGAGAAAGGCTCTCCAAGAATAAAGAGAGGGAGAGGTTCTTCATTTCCTCATTTGATTATGCATCTATGTTTTGTCTTTTTACATTGAGTATGCTTTTGTTGTTGGGAAAAGTCTGCAATTGCTATTTAGCACACCGGGTGTCTCCGAGTGGAGATCCCAATCTCATCCCCAGGGGACTTCGAGTGCCTGCTCGAGTGAGGAGTTATATCCATTGATTTTCAGGTGGGAGCTATAGCACCTTTAGTAGGGATTACACACTTGCTTGGGAAGTAGCTCCTAAAATAGAAACCAAAAACCAAAACTAAAGGAGAAAAAAATAAGGTAAAAGGGACTATTCTTCAAGTATCATAAATTTCATGAAAATATTTCTATTATGGCCCCCCAAATCTTCCATATGCTATTCCCCCTTGGCTACCTATGGTTTCCATCACTAAATTACGATTTTATGTTACGAAAACACCTCAACACCATTTATTTATCTTTTTTTGTATTGAATTTTAACCACTCACTTGTCTTCAATATTGGGCTCATAAACAAGTGTTTTACTTCCCAAAATCCCTAATTTTATTCCCATAAGCATAAATAGGGTCCTCCATGTGGGAATACCTAGTTATCTTGGTCAAAATTGTGAATATGTAAGCTGTGATGGTCACGAAAAAATCCCGAGGTTAAATTCATCATATTTAAGGTCTCCTTACCTCTAAAACCTACTATCTATGCACATACCTAGCCAATTCATGAAAATTAGTCCCACAATATTCGCATCTTGCATGTTAGGTTGATATATGTTAGATTTCACACTTCTCTATGTTGATTCAATTACTTTAGCCCAATTCAATTCTTCAATTAGTAATCTTTCAATAATAATTAATATTTACAATCATCAATAGTAATTGAAGATGTAATAGTAAATGCAATGAAAAAAGGATTCAATTAACACATCCACAATAGACACCAAATTTTTTGGTCAATGACTAAGGAAAAAAACCCACTATGGGGAAAACCCTTTGAAAATTTTCTATTAGATTGTCATAAAATGTTCAACAGAGAGTACAATGAGACAATACAAAATCATCCAACAAAATTAACCCAACAACATTCAAAAAATATGTTCCCAACATCAATATTTATCGAGAGACAACTTTTTCTGTCTGCAGGTCAAGCTGCAGTGAAATGTCAAATTGTAACCCTAGATCCCAATCACATGGACGAAGAGATATGTGTGCAATTGAGAGCTTCCAACCACATGGATGAGATTGTGTGCCTTTGCTTGTGTCCAAAATTTGTATGTGTCAAGCCTTCGGCTAGAAACCAAAACCCTAAACACACATTCGAGCTTCGGACCACTGCAATTTTGTACCTATACAAACCAATCACCACGACCGAACCTTAGAGCTTTGTGAACCAATCAATGAAGAGAAGAAGAACATGCTTGGTGATGTCCAAATGAGCTTGAGGTCACTTGTATTTATAGGCTTCCAAGTGTGTCCATTTCCATGTTAGGGTCGACTCGTCCTTTTGTGCACATGTGGGATTTTCTTCAAAAATACATTTTCCCTTGTCCAAATTGAGCGCTTCAATAATCAAAATTGGTCCTCTCAAAAAACAGGGAATCTAGTCCCATGGTTAGAATTTGTCCTTGAGCTTCCAAATTAACACTCCCTCTCAACTAGGGAGAAACTCCAAGCTGCATAATGTAATCACCATAAGTATCATGTCACATATCTACTCTACTCTATCGATGAATCATTCTCGAATCTAAAGAAGAAGAATAATCGGGTAGCTAAAGCTACCACCCTCTCTGTACAATGAGGAAGGTCCTATGGGACACTCTCACCTCATGTCCATGACAGTGGGGAAGGTCCTATGGGACACTCTCACCCCCAAGTCATCTCATTGAAAAAATAGGCGAGATACAACTTACCAAGCAAGGATCACAACCATCCCATTGTGCAATCAATGGGTGAGATACAAATTTCTATACAAATGACCGTGAAGAGTCGTGTGGTAGAACACCCTGCACCATAATCAACTTGGGTGAGATACTTGACTTACCAAAGGTATGGATCACACACCCCTAAGTTCTCTATCAACCCATTGGCCGGACGAGGAGCGATAATCCGAATAATCCCAACTTGTGGGTATGATGCCAAGCTGGGGTATACTACGCATAGACCAAGATATGGGAAGTAACATCTTCCACCCTATGGGTAACGGATAGGGGTGATACCCTATTTTCCATAGATCCCTCAACCCCAAGAGCCCTCAACTCTCCATTCCCTCCTTGGGGAGATCAACCAAGGGGGAAGAGTTATGCTCAATTTTCTCGATCGATGATGCCCCTTATCGGGGAGGGGTCACATCCGTCGATCTAAATTACTCTTTGAAGGCCAAGAACTTCCCTTTCAACAAAGCCTTGGTGAGAGTATACGTAATCTGCTCATCTTTTGATATGTAATGGAGTCTAACGACTCCTCTCTACACCATGTCTCGAATGAAATGATATCGGATATCTATGTGCTTAGACTTGTTATGAAATACGATATTCTCTGCCAAACTATTCCCACTCTTGTTGTCAGAATATATCACTATAGTGTCTAGAACCTGCTCAAATATCTCTCCAAAGAGCTTCCTCAACTAGACCGCTTCACATCTAGCCATGCTAGCGGCAATGTACTGCTGCTTCAATGGTACTCGGTGCTATAGACTTATGTTTCCTACTCATCCAAGATATCATGGAAGATCTAAGGCTAAAACAACATCCATACGTACTCTTTCTATTGACAACATTTCATGCCTAGTCAACATCCATATATCCATGAAGTCGAACATCTCCGACATAATATTTTAGACCAAGGGTGATCGTTCCATGTAAATATATCAAAATGTGTTTGGAAGCAACCCAATGTGCATGGAGAGGCTTGATCATGAATTGACTCAACGTATTTCATTAGAGAAATTTTGAGGTCTAAAATGGGCCTCTTAAGAAAAATGTACAACCAAAATAAACTTTATAAGAACCAATAGGATTCAAGATGATGATGTCAACCATGGGGGGATGATTTACCATTTTTTGGGGTAAAAAAAGAAAAAAGATTAAAAAAAATAAAATAATAAAACTACTTTTTTTTCAGCTTATCTCCACAAGATTTTACTCAAATTTCAAGCGGGAGTACTCATTGGATGAAAAAATTTAATTCTTCATCCAATGAGTACCCATGTTGCATACTTTCGATGGACCATGCTACACAAAAAAATGAGAAATACATGAAAAACCATGATTGCAATCACGTTTTTCATATACTTCTCATTTTTTCATGTAGCGAGGGGTCCATCGAAAGTATGAAATATTGGTAATCCTTGGATGAGGAATCAAATTTTGCATCCAACGAGTGTTCCTGCTCAAAATTTAAGTAAATCCATATGGTGATAAGTTGAAATACGAGTTGAAATAGTAGTTTTTTTTCTTTTTTTTCTCTAAAATTTGATGATGTAATCTAATCTTATTTTATTATTTCCACTATTATTTTATAATTTCCTTAGGAGGCCAATTTCAAACCTCAAAAAATACCCTAATGAATGCATAGCACATGTCCAAACGGGTGTTCACTAGGAACATTAGAGCCCCAATCAACTATATATACACGGATGGATTCACCAAGTCATGGTGCGTAGCTTCTCCACGTAGCTTCTTGAAATTCATTTCAATCGATGTGAGTAGGGAATTGCATTACGTCATTCCAAATCTCTCCAACAACTTCATGACATATTTTCCTTGTGAAAGGAAAATATCATCAAGCCTTTGCCACACCTCAAGGCCTAGAAAGTAGTGCATGATTCCAAGTTACTGTCATCTTGAATTCACGAGGCTAACTCCCTCTTACACTTGATCATTAGGGGCTCACTACTTGTCAAGAATAAATCATCAACATATAAAACCAAAATCAACAATATACCTTGGACTACCTTGAAGTAGAGCTTGGGATCGACATTGCTTCTTGTGAATCTCAAATTCTCCAAATAACTATCTATGTGGGTGTAGCATGCTCGGGGGCTTGCTTCAAACCATACATTGCCTTCTTCAACTTGCAAAATGTGTCTTTTGATCCTCTACTTCAAATCCCTCGTTGTTGCTCAACGTACACTTCCTCTTGTAACCTACCATGGAGGAATGTTGTCTTTATGTCCATTTGATGAAGGGTCCATCCTTGACTTGCAACAAGATAAACTATCAAATGAATGGTTGTATATCGAGCTGCATGTGCAAATATATCGCCATAATATTCTCCCTCTTTACGGGAGAATCCTCGAGGCCACAAACCTTGCCTTATATTTCTTAGTGCTTCCATCGATTCCATGTTTGATCTTGAATAGCAATTTTGAAGTCACCACGAGTCCCCCTTCGGCCTCGGCACAATATCCCATATATCAATCTTCATAATTGATTCATATTCTTCGACCATAACATCCTTCCAAACTTGTTCTTTCATGACTTCTTCAAAGGTGGGAGGTTTGTATTGAATCATAGTGCTCATAGTCTGCAACATATATTTGTTACTTGCATGGCTTCTTGCTTTCTCTAAATGATCTTCTAATTGGAACGCTTCTCTCGTCATCCTATAACGTGTCACGAAGCTAAAATGGCATCTTCCTGGAAGGAGGATCACATGGAGGAGGATATAAGGGGTCCATGGGCTCCATGGGATCATCAACAATGTCTCTCTCGGATTCGAGGCATGGAAGGGCCATCTAAAATATCCATATAATCATTCTTCTTCTCAAGAGGAGGAGGTGGAGGAAGGTCTGTTACTTTCCCAAGGGAAACATCTTCATTGAACATTACATCCCCTGCTAATTTCAACCTTCATTTGACCAAGAATATATATTCTAAATGCTTTATAATTTTCACAATATCCAACAAACGTACCTTTTCTTCCCATGGCTTCCGACTTGTTTCTTTTGTCCTTCGACACATGGAAATATATGGGGTAGCCAAAGATATAGAGATGACCAACATCGGGCTTGACACCGATGAACACTTCTTTGGGGGGCCTTGTTGTCCAATGCTTGAGGAGACACCCTATTTTGAACATATATGAAAATATTCATTGCTTCTCCACAAATAAATTTTGACAACTTTTGATCATGGAGCATGGCACGGGCGAATTCTACAATAGACCTATTCTTTCTTGCAAGCACTCCATTTTGTTTGGTATTATAGGGAACAATTATCTCTTTCTTGATACCTTCATTCTTGCAAAAGTCGATGAACTCATTCAAAATGTACTCTCCATCGTTGTCGAGACTTGGAGATCTTAATTTTCTTCCACTGTTTGAGTTTTGACCAAAGCTTTGAACTCCTTGAACATTTCGAACGATTCATCCTTGTGCTTCAAATAATATATCCATGTCTTTCTTGAGAAGTCATCAATGAAGGTGATGTAGTAGAGATGGCCACCAATAAAACGTACATGCATCGGACCACATATGTCGGAATGAATGAGTTGGAGGATGTATTTCATCTTGTTCTCGCTAGAGGGAAATGGTTCCCTTGTATTATTTCCCATCTGGCACATCCATGACATACTTTATCATGATGGGCTTGAACATCGAGAATTCGGAGACCAATTTCTTCAATTTCGAGAGAGCGTCATAATGAATATGGGCCAATATTCGTCTGTCATAGCTCACTTAGAAATCACGAGACCAATGCTAGAATAAGTCTACTAGTGACTCTATAGAGTCCTCAAATATTGATCCCAATGTGAATGGATCTCCCATAGAGGATCCAATGGGCTAAGTAAGAACCTTTCCCTTCGTTTGAGAGGGAACCCTCATCCCTTTGTCTTCCAAAGGAGATTTTAATGTTGAATTCTTCTTCAACCCTCACACATACATCACATCATGGAGAAAAATAGATTCCCCATAATCCAAATGAAATTTAATAGACCCAAAACCTTTAACGAGATTAGCAGAGTTGTCTCAAAGAATAATTTTCATATTTGACTCCCTTTTTACCAAATTAGAGAGAAATTCCTTATACCCCGGAGAAATGATGGGTGGCCCCCACTATCAACCAAACAACTATCCCACGAATCCGGAGGAGAGGAGCTAGTGAATGAAAAAAATAAGAATATATTTAGATTGATTAGAAACATCACTTTCATACCTGGAATATATTGACTTCTTTTGAGGACAATCTTCTTCATGATCACTTGGAGCATCTCTTCTTCTTCTTTCATCTCATTCCTTCGATCATATCTTCTTCTTTGATTATTAAACCCTGTTATTATCACTTCTAGTGTTGTAGCAAGGACCATTGTTCTTCTCAAGGAAGTCTCAAGCATAGTGGTCTTTCTTATGACAATTGTAACATTCCATGTGCGATGATTTTGTGACTCCTCCATTCCTTCTATTTTAATTTCGAGGAGGAGGCTTTCTTGAACTTGATGGACCTCCTTTTCCTTTCTTCTTCTTGTCATGAGTGATGAATGCGGCGGGATCTCCTTCTTCATTCTTTTTGTATCTTGCCTCTAGAAACCATCCTTGATTCTTCTTGAGTGAGATTTCCAAAAATCTCATCAAATGGTGGGAAAACATTATTATTGCTTATAGTGGTAATGAAGGTTTTCCAAATAGGAGGGAGACCTCTAAGGGTTACAATCACCAATTCCCCATCAGGGCATAATTTCCCCAACTCTCTACAATTGATTTCTAAGACGATATATCCTCATAATCTAGGATTGCACAAAAGCTCCTTTATTCATCTTCATATATTTGATTTTATCTTTCAAGGAGATGATTTCATTCAAATTGTTGACTTCATACATGCCAACCAACTTATCATACATGTCCTCAAACTTCTTCAAATTTCCAACATAAGCAAGTCAATTATTTTGTAATCCATCAACTAAAATTTTCTTTGCTTTTAACTCACCTTTCTTGTACTTCTTCTTGGCGAGCGGCGGAAGCATTCTCAGGAGGCTTGGGTACCTTTCCTTGAACGTATTACAAAACATCATTGTTATCGGCTATGATATCCAACCTCATCTTTCAAGCGGCAAAGTTACATGAGTCAACCAACTTCTCATTTTCCTCGAAGCGATAGGAAGACATCTTGACTTGATTAGATAGGCTCCTTCAACTTTCCAAAGATGGTTGCTTCAATTCTTGTCTCCTTTTGGGCTTTTCCTTCACCTTAGCTTTGATACCATGTTAAATTTCACACTACTCTATGTTGATTCAATTACTTTAGCCCAATTCAATTATTCAATTAGTAATCTTTCAATAATAATTGATATTTCAAATCATCAATAGTAATTGAAGATAAAATAGTAAATGCAATGACAAAGGAGACAATTAACACATCCACAAGAGACACCAGATTTTTGGTCAATAACCAGGGAAAAAAACCCCCCTATGGGGAAAACCCTTTGAAATTATTCTTCTATTAGATTGTCATAAAATATTCAATAGAGAGTAAAATGAACCAATACAAATAATCCAACAAAATTAATTCAGACAACATTCAGAAATATGTTCCCAATTTTTTTTTATCGAGGCAACTTTTCCTACCTATGGTCAACTGCAGTCAAATGTAAATTTTTAACCTATTGATGGGTGTTGGAAATCGTCAACCAAGGGGGTATCCCCCGATATGTGGTCGTAGTTATACCTCACACCATTTGAGATAAGAAACCCAACTGAGAATACGATCCGGGTTAACATTCTCTTAGAGGTTTTCCTAGGCCCTAGTTGTCGGCAAGAGAGAGGAATGCATATGTGCCTTTGAAAAGTAAGTGGGTGTGCTTGGTGAGTTCATTTGTAGGTGTGTCAAGGTTATTCTCTGCGGAGGGGAAGAAAAGTGAGCTCCTAAGAGAGAGGTAACAATACCACCCTAGTAAAGACACGTAAACAAGAGTGATCTCGTCTAATATCTAATGAAATAGTCCACAAAGATGCGACGGTCATTGCATCCAAAAAAAACAAGGGATATATGTCTAGCATCTAGTGGAATAGTCCACAAGGATGCGACAATCATAGCAACCATTACAACACATTATCGATATGATATGCACTAAAATAATTGAAATAGTTCAACTAATTCAAAGCACAGGGTGAAAACACACATGAATTACAAGCATTCATCTGAACAATATTATAAATATTCATAATCCATGTAAGAAGAATGTCTTGGCCATGAGGCTTCGAATATTAAGTAAAAGTACCAACACACATGTATGCAATGAACACTACTAGCCCCAATAATGGAGCATTGGATCCACTACTTGCTCCTCAAAAAGAACTAATTGTCTCTCTAATTCCATGCGGGAGGAGCCAAGGTGAGAAGTCCTTTAGCTAGGGTGTATATATAACCAATCGGGGGGGTTGATGCTTCACCTTCCTTGTGACTACGTGACTACCCTCATGACTATTTGACTTCCTATGACTTTTCAACTTTACATGACTCTTCAAATTTTGTACATGTCCTTTGGACTTCCACTTTACAATACATTTTCTAATATAAATTTACATAATCCACAAAATTGGTGTGGCACATGGCGATTCATGACATGACATGACACCGATGACATGGATTGCATGATGATGTGGAAGTGCCAATATGTCCTTCTTGCTTCTTTGCCTTTATTAGAGATATGCTTTGTTCTTCATATTTTCTCTCCAAAGGGTTGTGAATTAGATGGAGTCTTCATGTGGTTCCCGATATTTGGTCTTCGTTGTAATCTAGTGTTCCTTCGTCTTCTTTCCTAATGATCATATTATCTCCTCATCTCCTTAGGTGTCTTCTAGCATGGTGTCCTTCTCCATATCCTTCATTATCATAATGGCGGGACATAATAAAATACCCGTGACTGCAATCCACCCATGAAAAGACAACATTAGTCCGATAAACCTTTAGCATAATATTCATGAAATCACTTGTTAGGGATGGAAATGGGGGACTCGGTTGAGTGACTAAGTCAAGGATTTCACGAGTTCCCGAGGCCAAGGTACAAGATTGAGGTTTGAGATTGCACAATGCACAATTTCGGATGGCTATGGTTAAATGATTGTGCAATTGAGGGACTTGTTGATGCCTCAGAATTTCGTTGCCACAACATGGGAGAAAACCACCCGATCCGGACATTAGATCAAGTCCTTTTCCATTTGGTGTGGTGGCTCCCGAATGGGGATGAAGGGATCGGTTTCCTAATAAGGATTATTTGGGGTGTGTTTTGTTTATATAACATGCAATGGGAAATGATTTTAATCTATCACATGCATTTATCTAACACTTTATCTATTCTACTATATACCCGAGGTATTTCTTCCTTTATGTGATCTTAAAATATATCCTCCAACTATTAGTAATGAAGATTATTTAACCGTTGAAAGAGATGAAAATTATGTAAAGATGATTCTTTTAACAAAATAGTTTGATTAAAAGAATTGTGAAAATTATATCGCATTCATATGTGTGATTATATATCGAGATAAGAAATCATAAACAAATATTAGTACATAAGTGCATTTAACATTCATTTATAATGACGTTTCAAATGTATGATGCAAGTAAAAAGATAATTGTCAATCTAGAAAGCAAAGCTTAATACAAGTGAATAGAAGTACCATATGTACGAAGTCCTACTCATATAAAGCTGATAAGTAGATTTTTTGCTCCTCTTCACTTTCAAGCAATTTAAAGAGTACAATAGTCCAACATTAGTTAAACAACTTCAAATGTAAAAAAAATAACGATTGTGTTCCCTTAATCATCAAAGAATTTATAAACTCACAAAAGTGCATTCTTTGCAAATGTTTTCGACAAATTTTTGGACCCTTCTCTAAATGCATGAGAGGGGGTTTAAATAATAAACTAAATATGTTTAAAAATAGATTATTACATAAATATAGAGGAGGTTTCAAAAAACCATCCTCGTAAGACAAACTTCAACTACAATATAGGAAAATAAAGTAACAATATAACTATGAATTCGACCTTTCATTTGGATTTGATCTCGAAGTTGACAAATATCTAGCATGGGTTTGAGCTGATCCGGTTGCAAAATTCTCGATCTGACCTTTGTCCTTGAATACTTGCATTTGAGAGTGTCTGGTTGCAATATTTTTGTTGAATTAGTTAAAGGCTGCGAGGGTTTGATACTAATGATAAGGTTTGATCAGAAAATTCCAATAATTTTCTTGATCAAACTTATTTACTTTTTTAAATCATTTCTTCTTGTATCTTTGTCCTTTGTTTCCACTGTGTTTCCAGCTCGCTTGATTTCTTAGAGAACTTCGGATGTGCACACTTTGATAAGCTTTGCTTTCAAAAGTTGTTCACATACGATTCGATAATTTCCTTTGTTAACCTTGATGCTTTCATCTGCTACTTTGTCTCGCTTGCCTTATCCGTGCTTCCCAATCCTTAAATAAGATTTCCTTGTGAAATTTATCTACCCGAGGTATATTAGTGTCCTTTCTTGAGTCTCGATGCTTGCCATTGAATGTGTTCATTGATTTTCTTCTCAATATTCTCACACTCAAGTTTATGGATAACCACTTAGCTGGATCAATATTTCTCTTGAATCATAATAAGTGCTAGTAATAGAAGCTTGTTGGAAAAAATACTTATTATTGTTGCATTAGTTTAGCATTCACATCCAATGCTTCCCTTGTGAATTTCTCTAGTCGTAAAAGTTTGGCTTTTATAATTTTTTTTATTGCTGCTTCCCGGTTTGCATTTGATTTTCTTTAAGTTGCACATGATGCTTTGCAAATTTAATCTTTCAAAATATTTTTTGAAACCGAGACATTTTCAATTCTATTTTCTTGCTTGGAGTTAGACTTTTCTTGCTCTAACGATCGTTCTAAATCTTGCATTTTGTCTTCTCTATGATTTAGTAACATTTGAACTTCAATGGCCTTATTAATAGTGGCAGTAGCATATTCCCACCGCAAACTATGATAACTTGGTTAAATGTTCGATAGGATCAGCCTAGAAGATCCTTCCATAAAACGTCAACATTCATTTGCAAGACTTGAGACTCTCGTCATCAATTCTTCTTCTTTTTCTTCTCTTGACTACAACCTTATGATTAGGATTGTAGAATACATCAAGTGAAGGGATTTCATCAATTTGTAAAACTCTCTGCTTCTGTAGGGTAGGCCTTAATTATCTCTCGATCATGAGTTTCAGGGAACTTGTTGTAGTGAGTAACAGTTTCTACTAATTTCGAGAATGTTCGGCGTCGAAAATTGGTTGATTGATCGATATTAGGATTTGTTTGAGGTGTTTGTAGTGCCTTAGAAAACTTATCCCATTCACTCTTCAAATCATTTCACCGAGATTTTTTTGGCTGATCGGGTGTATTTTGGTTGTGCTTGAACTTCTTGGGGAAGACGATTCAATTCCATTAATTCGTCATTTCTCTTGCATCTCAATCTCTTTGATTACTTGATTAATACCTTTCTCGGGTTCTCATTTTCGTTTTTGGACTCATTATCGAATGATCCGAATTTTGAGATTGATGTTCGATTGCTCCGACTCATCTTCATACATGTCTTTAGCTTCATTATCCAAACTAATACTTGGAGTCGGGTTTATTGACATCTTCATAGTCAATAAATCCATAGGAATCATTTCTAGTCTCTTGTTTCGAGTATGCTTTGGAAGGCTTCCAAGTCATCTTGATTGAGTTGACTGGATGCAAAATTTAGGACATCCGAAAAACTTTTCAATACCTTGAAAAAAAATCATCAAATCTATCTATCTCTTTCACAAAAAGGCTTCACTTTGAGCTACTGTGATGTAATTTTTTAATCACATTATTGGGGTCATATGGCTGCTTTGGCATTACATCCAAATTCAACAAATTAACATTTGAAACTTCCTTGAAGGCATGACCAATATCAAAAAAGTGGAAAAGTACTGCATCTGTAAAGGGAAATTAGGCCAAATGGACTTCTTAGCATCTTTAAGTTGTTTCGAAATACCATTTACTACAAGTTGGTAAGAAATCTCTCTAGCAAGTAGCTTGTCAAGAACATAATATGGCAAGACATGAGAAGAAGCATAACTCTCGAAAACTCGACATAGGTTAAACTTTCTTCGACAAACCATCCGGTAACGGGAAAAATGTTTGTACTAGCCTCTTTGGAAATCCTAGGGGCTTTCTCGTTAAATATAATTTGGTGCATAGGAAATATGACTCTATGGCAAATTTTGTAAAAAATGTAGATGAATATCCGATTCCCAAAGGTCTCTCGTGGTAAATGTGGATTGGAGTAGGTTCTTGGGTCGTCCATTTCCATCCCATGGTAGGAAAACTCGAAGAAAAGAAAATTGCGTCCATGACATAGGCACTCATGTAAAAGGGGGGTATTTCCCTAGAGGAAACACTTCTTTTACTCCTATACTCCATGACACTTATGGCTAAATTATCGGATAGGATATTTGCCCAATTCAAAATTAAGGAATTGACGATTGCGTCAATTAATGGAACCCAATTTATAGAAAACCTAGTAGTATTAGGCATTGCAAATAATATACACAACATAGCAATAAGGGAAATGAATTTATGCTATTGGGTATGTACCGTTTTTGTCTCGTTTAAGATTTCCTTTGTCATCCTTCCATTCTTTTATAACTTCCATCGGATCTAGATTTTTTTGTTCTAAAGCTTTGAACAAAAGCTTTGTCATAGTTTTGCTACGGATGGGTAAGCGGTACATTGTCCTCAAATCTTCTACCCCTGAATGAACCAATATTTTCTCCCTTTGAATCCTTAAATGTCCTATCTTCTATGTTCAAGTGGTCAATTACCCACTTAACCATATCTCGTATAGGGGAGAATCTTTGGAATTGTCGTTACCTTATGGGTGAATGAGCATGCAACATCGAAATAGGTCGAGTATGAAGGAACCTGTCGCACTTTCGTTGTAACAACTTTGATTATTACCCTTGGATTTTCATTCTCGAAGAAGCGATACATTGCCTCCCGGGAGGAACTTCCACAATCCTTGTTGCGGGTGGTATCTCGAGAATAGGGGAGACATATCCAGAGTCTTCAATAGATGATGCTTGGGAAATTTCCTTGCCTTTCTTGCTCATCTCTCGCTATCCCCGCTCCATTAAGTGGTTTTCTGAATTCAAGTGAACAGAGTGAACTTTAGTTCTAAGGTAAATGAAGAGAAGGATAGATTTAAAATTGATATAATAAAATATCCTTCATTCAATCATTTCAAACATGCTCGAATTAGATATGAATATTTCAAACCTTACTCCTATTAAATGTTGTTAATCACCGATAATTCTTTCAATTAAATCTCTTACACACCTTCACGTGAAATGTCTATCGATCAATTTAACACGTTAAATGTTATATTTGGTTGATTATATATGAATCATTTCGCACACTTGAGAAATAGCTATCAATATCGCATATCACAACTCGAGACTATTTCTATTAGTTATGTTACCAATAAATTTCGCGAAATGCGATCCGTGCAAATCGCACATCGCAATTTCCATACGGTAATGAAACTTGCATTTAGTTATTTGTCTGCGAAATTGGAAGTGCGCTTAAGGAATCATACCGATACAATTTATCGGACACTTGAAGTTTTATGTTTGTTGCTTTATTGGTTCGTCGAAAGTCTGTTTCATCGCAAATTTTACCGAATAGTTATAAGTTGATCATTTTACAAGACGCGATGTGATTTTCATTTAAAGCGTTGTCAAAAGATTTTTGTAGTGAGTGTTTTATATGACTTCGAGAAAAGGTTTAGCACATATCACAGCTCGCAAGACTTAATATGTTTTAAGTTGTTCGAGCTTGTAAGCTATGCGATTTGTGATGCGCGCTAAGAAATGAAAGCGAAAAGGAAAAGAACTTTATTTCCTAAAGTTTTTAGACTTAGGCTAAGATAAAATCAAACAAATAAATTTCCTATTTATTTTAAAGGGTCCCCATTCGGTAGAAATAAATGGGGGGTGTTGTATAGTACAAAAAATTAACGATTCACTTGGGAGAACCAACTCGATTAGTTTTTTGAAATTTCTAAAAACTTTTTCGAAATAAAAATAGTTGCGAGAATGAATTTTAATAAATAATATCTCACTAAGAAATAAAATCTCTCTTAATTATAATTCATAAGAATTCCTCTTTAAAAATAAAAGTATGAGTATCTATATCGGTCTTTTACTCAGTTCAAAAAGATAAAGCTAGTGGCTCTTTCGGATTAACTTTATAAATATATACTCTTTTATCATAGGTAGAGCCTATGATCCAATAGGCAATTTAAGCTCTTGGTAGGGTTACATTTTACCCAACAATGATTCATTGTCCCATCCGGATCTTTCTTACAATCTTCAAAAATAAATTCCAACTTTATATACTTGATCTTTTTTGGAACTTCCTTTTCTTTTTTTGTAGATTATTTCTATTATATTTTTATTTACTTAAATCCATTGTCTTGGCTTGGTAACCAAATATTGACAATGCCATTCACGAAGTTGTAATTAAACCGATCAAGCTAGATCTTGATGAGACCCCTTGTCTTCTTGATGTAATCTCAATTCATTACCACTGTTTTTTAGTAGCGTATTGGTAATGTCGGTTCAAATATATCCCTATGAACATGGTAAACAAGCTCGTGATGAGACTTATTATCTTTTAAGTTTTTTTAGCATAATTTTTGAATTTATTTCTAAAAATTGATAAGTTTTCTCGGATGGGGTGAATCATTGGTCCTTTTGAGGATTCCGGATGATAATTTTTTGAGTTTTAAGATTGTTTCTTTGTAAAAGAGTCTTTACTATGTTAAAGATTCATTTCTTGATCGATAACATAATAACCATGCTTTATAAAGATGAGAGTTCATTAGAGAATAAATAACTTCGAGTGAAATTGCATCTTTCGGTGAAAATATAATTTATTTGACTTTCGAATCTTTCGATTGTTTCCTTAACATTTCTTATTTCTATAAGCGATAAATCAAAAAAAATATCTAAGATGTTTTACTTGAAAAGCCAAAAATCAATACTACTCAACTTTTTATTTTCCTAAGGAAAATAAAAAAAAACAATAATATACAAGGAATAGAAGGGGTTACCTTTTATGAAAAGTATTTCTTTAAAATTTTCCCATTAACGGAAAATAATCTCTTTTTTGCACTGATACATCTTGCAATAAAAAATGTTGATGGGTCTATTTCTTCAATGATTTGAAATGGACCTAACCACGATCTTTGAAATTTGGTGTGTTTACATTTTTCCTCACGTGCTTTGTCCCATTTCAATACCAAGATCACCAATTTGAAAGTTTTTTGGAGTAATAGAAGTTGAATCAAATGAAGCTTTTATTATTTGTTGATGATGTGCATGAGTAACTTTAGTTTTTCTCTTTCTTCTTCAAGCTTTAGAATTTGAAATTGTCTTACTTGCAAGGAAGAATAAGGAGATTCATTAATAAATTGAACTAAGGCAAGAGAAGGAATAACTACATTGGTAGGAAGAACAACTTCTTTTCCATAAACAACATTGAATGGAGAAGTGCCAATGGAGGCCTTCGAGTTATTCGGTCTTCCCAAAGAGCAAAGATCAATGACTTATGCCAATTTATTTGATTTTGATCAACGGGTTTGTTTGATGATTCTAATAAGGTTTTTATTTGTGGATTCTACTAAACCATTTACCTACAGATAATAATTTGCGGAATACTTAAATTTAAAGCCTCTTTTGATTTCAAATTCTATCATAGAAGCTCCTAAGAAATAAGATGCATTATCGAACATTAAAGCATTAGGTAAACCAAACCTAGTTATGATAAAATGATCAATGAAATCAATAATATTCTCGAAGTTGGCTACTTTTAATGGAATTTCTTCCACCCATTTAGTAAAATAATCTGTAGCTGTGAGAATATATTTATGTTGTTTTGGAAGAGTTAGGACCGATCTCACCGATTATATCTAATACCCATTGTTCAAATCGTTGTTCGATATTAACTAGTCGTAATGGGAAAGGTCGGTTTCCTTTGTCTTCAAGATGTGCTTTGACAAACTTTTCATTTTCAGCTTGCATATTCGTGAGCATCTTTGAAAAGTGTAGGTCAATAGTAATCAACATGTAGGATTTTGTGTGTTGTTGTATTTCCTCCAAAATGTCCTCCAAATTGATCCATCATGGAATTCCTGTAAGACTTTCTCTACTTTAGTTTTCTCTAAGAATATTAATAGCACATAATCAAAGTTTCTTCTAAACAATACTTCATTGATTATTTCATATTACTTGGCCTTTCAATCTCAAATCATGTTTTGTTTTATAACCGAGTTGGGTTGGGGCATATCCATTTTTTCAAATAAAATTTGAGATCGACATATTGAGATTGCACATCGTTGAGGCTTACCTTTGATATTTTCACATTATTACCTGAATCTACCTATGATGATAAATGGGATGTTCTTGTTAGCATTTTGCAAAAGCCTTGACCTCTAACAATTTTAGAAGGTATAATTTTTACATCATATCTTTGTAAAATAGTAACCTAGTTAGCCCTTTTCTCTCATAATTCTCTTTGCATCAATAGTTATCTCACTACGAGAGAATGGAACTATTATTTTGGTGTGATTTTTAAGGAGAAATGGTCTAAATTTTTTTATAGCTTTAAAGACGTCAAATGCTTGTTTCTCAACAGTACGAATAATTTAGTTTTGCGCCTTGAAAATTGGAATTTAAAAAATGATATTGATGCTTCAATTTGTTGGTGATTAAGTCTGTGTTAGAACAACAACATAATATGTATTCGATGAGAAGGTGTATAAATTAAAAGGATTAAGAAAATTGGGGGTAGTCAAGAATGGAGCATTGATAATGAATTGTTTGATCAAATCAAATGCTTCTCTTTCGTTATGTCCCCATTTAAAGAATGAATTGTTCTTAATCATGGTTTGTAATGGTAAAATTATTTGTGAAAAGTCAAGGACAAATATTTTTACAAACTTTATCTCGTCCAAGAAATGATCGCATAGTTTTCTTGTTATGAGGGAAAATGAATTATTTTTATCTCTTAAATTCTTTAAGGATCAATATAGATACCTTTATTTGACACAATGAATCCTAAAAGTTGTCCTTCATCTAAAACAAAATATGACTTCTTTGGGCTTAATGAAATTCCATACTTTTTGCATCGCTCGAAAGACTTGCTTTTGGTCATTCACATGATTGGTTGCTTGTCTAGAAAAGTTTCGTAATGTCATCTAGATAAATAACCATTGATTTATTGATGAGTCCTTTGAAAGTTGTGTCCATAGCTCTTTGAAAAGTGGCACTACGAATTAATTAACCCAAATAGAATCTATTGATAGGCGTAGGTTCCCCCACTTAGTCTGAATGTATTCTTCAATATGTCAACTAGATGTACAAAGGATTTGGTTATACCCACGAGAAAATCTATCTAGGAAATACATAAGTTCAAAACCACTATCTGTTTCATCTGTACTTGTTCCATGGTTGGTAATGGAAAGTTTGTCCTTTTGGCATGCTTTGTTTAAATGCCTAAATCAATACAAATCCTAATATCACCATTTTTCTTCTGACGGAACCAAATTTGAAACCCATTTAGAATGTCTAGCGGAAAGATGATCTTTGCTTTGAGGAGTCTATTCAACTCTATTTTGATTTTACTTTCAAGATTCAAGTGAATTTCCTCAATTTTTTTTGTATAGATTTCTCATCTAGAAATCATAGGAATAGTGTGTTGAATCATAGAAGTGTCATATGTTTTAAGATCGGTGTAATCCCAGAAAAAAACACTTTTGTACATTCTTAATAACTTGACAAATGATAATCTTTCATCAGAAGATAGACCAATACCTAAATTGACATTTTGAGGTTTATCATCGGTTCTAAGATTTACTAACTCAAATAGTAAGGTAGAAATTTGAGTTTTAGAGTCGATAACTCTTTTAAACCTATCTTTTAGATCATAAAGGTCTTTTAATTTGACAATTGAATTAGGAATTGGATTTTCATCTTGCTCATCCTTTATCACGAATTTCATATTCATTTTCATCTAAAATTTGACTATCATAAGATCCTTCGAATGTAAGGAAATATATGATATCTGAATCATTATTAAATACTCTCAATTAGTAATATTGTCAGAACGAGATGGTCTAAAAATTAATTCAATGGAAAATCTATCGGGACTAAATTTTTTGAGATGGAATTAATTTTGATGCTACATTAGACAATAAATCTGCGGTAGCATTCTATATTCTAGGCACGGAATAAATATTGAAGGCTAAGAAATGAATGGTCAATTCTTGGACTAATGATTGGTAATGCTTTAAATGTCCACTATGACAATGAATGGTAGTGTTTACTGTTTAATAATAATTTCCAAATCTCCTAGGACTTTCGGATATTTGATGTCAAGATCAATTGCTTTGTACAAACCTTAGATTAATGCTTCGTATTATGCTATATTAGTTGTGCATTCGAATTCAAGTCTACACGATAACATGGTTTTTTCTCCTTACGGGCTTATTAAAATACAACCGGCTCCCACACCATCTTGATTTAGAACCGTCAAAATAAAGAATTAACTATCTGGTTTATCTACAAAATTTTTTAGATTTCAAAGTGTACGTACGGGAAAAATTATCGATTTCGGAGATAACTGCATTATCGAAAAGGGTGATGTTTGAGCATTAAAATTTCCAAGAAATGATTCTACTGGATTAGTTTCCAATAATATTATTATTGAATGCTACTAGTTCATTCATTCCTTCAAGATCGGTGACTCTGTATATTTCAGGAACTTTTCTCGGTCTACCGGATTTGATTTGGCTTTCCATTGTGTGGTAGCTACATACGTGACCAGTCTGTTGCAAAATATCCATGAATTTTTTTCAAACCGGTCTCGCAGCAACACTAAACAGTAAAAACTCAAGAATATCAGCCACCAATATATTGATTATACGAGCAACCTTAGGGTTTGATTTTTAATATGATAGAAACAAAATTTATTTCTCTTACATCCTCTACTTTAGTTCTATCAAGTTGTACTATATGAACAAGAGAACTGCGAGGAGTTATGTTCAAATTAGCACAAACCGATTTTGGCATTATATTAGAGGAATCCCACGAGTCTATTAAACAATTATGGACATTTTTTATTATAGATCTCATAGGTTAAAAAGAAATGGATGTGTATGAAAGATAGATCAGTCACCTATCATAATCAAACATGTAGCATCTATTTTAGTTGAAGGAGAATGTGGTTTACCCATTTGATTAGCATCTTGGAATACTACTAGAGCGAGTAAAAGTCAGAACGAGAACTACATTTAAATCTCTAAATAAGATTTTTTTTGTTCTTTGCTTTAACTTAGTAAGTTCATGTATTGAAATTTTGGCCACTAGTATTTTTCATATCCTCAACTACATTATACTCAATAGTGTCAAAGACTACCATTATCTTTGATTTAGTTTAAGTTTACGAAGTAATGCGGTTTGTTTGTGTAGCCTTAGAAAGTAGACTTTTTAACTTATTTGTTTTATCTTTAGCATGCATTGAATTCATACATGTTGTTGATTTGGTGCATTGCTTCGGTAGTCTTTTTGCTCCTTGTGCTCACAGGTAAAGCTTCTTGTTGTTCCTCATTTGGTAGGATAAAATTCCACATTCCATTTAGTTCAACTTCTTCTTCTTCTTCATTTTCTTCTTCCTCTATTTTCTCTTCATCGTATCTTGATCAGACTCGGCATCGGATATGATATTAGGTGGTTGGTATTAGAAGACTTATTTTTTCTTGAAGGGGTATGAAAGTCTTTTTTTGAGCTAGAACTTTGGCTGACTTGTTTCTGTGATATCTTGCCATCTCATTTGTCATAGTCTTTAAAACTTTCGAAGACCTTCTACATCAAAAAGGGTATTTAGATGGCTTCTTTTTTTAATCATCTTTGAAAGATACTTTCTTTGATTTCCTATCTTCTTGGGAATTATTCTTTCAAGAGCGATTATGCGTTTATCTACAAATAAAGATTCCTTCATATTGTGCTGCAGTGTAGGCAATTTTTCTCTATCAACAAAAATGGCTATATTGGATGGGAAGAGAGATGAAATATACCACTCAATTTGAACTTACTGCCGAGGGACTGCTATAGCAGAATTTTATTGAAAATTTTATTAGAAATTTTGAATTAAATTCTTTTATTTTCTACTCTATTTTAGCCTTTAGATTTGATAAATCATTGATGAGCGATGTGAGTGGTTACTGTCATCCCCAAACTTAGCTAAAAATTGTTCTTCGAACATGTTCCAACAATAGAGTGGGCGAGGTAATGAAAAATACCGGGATCCTGCGGATCTGGCAGAGTATATGGAAATAATATTACAACACAATCTTCTTCAACTACCTCTTTTAAATTAATGGCTAACATATAATTATGAATGTGTTCTTTTTCTTTGGAAGACCATCATCGGAGTAAATTTAGGTAACCATCTTTTAGGATATTTTGGGAGAGGACGAAGAGGAGGCGAGGGAATTTGTATAACCCACTGGATTGTTCTATGGTTGTACATTTGGTGGAGGATACACGGCCTACCATTGGTCCTTGAGTGGATATGATGGATTGAGTTTGAGTTGAATAAGAGCGAGACTTAGTGTTAAGAACTAGTTGAAGGGATAGTAGTTTGAGTAATGGAACTAGTTAAAGTAACACTAATTGTTGGAATGGAAGTTGTGGAAGTGAGTGGAGGTAATGGAGGTGAATGGGGTGGATTATTGGATAAGATCTCGCTAGTGATTGACTTTGATTCGATCTTATTTATTCTTCTTCGAGAAGTATCGGTGGGAAATTAAAAAGGAAGGATTCCTTTTTGTCTTTTGATTTTATGATTGAGTTAATATTCTTCTAGAGTTTCGTAAAGAAGATGAAATACTAATCTCTCAGATGATTGAGAATATTCGGAGCTTTTCAACGAAATTGATACTCTCTCTAAATTTTTTATCGAAGATTGAATTTCGGGGGAATTTTGATGAAAATCGGAGACAACATGGGTTGAGTATCACTAGGAGACATAGGAGAAAGATGTTCAACTTCGGATCTTAAATATGTAGATCTAGCTAATTTTACGGGAAGTTGAAGGGGATCTAGAGGGAGAGAGACTCTTAGGCGAATTTTAGATTGATCATATCTTCTTATCATTCACAATTGGGCCTCCTTCTAGCGCCAAAATGTTGAGGCCTTGGAATTTCGTCGCCACAACATGGGGGAAAACCACCCCGATTCGGACCTTAGAGCAAGTCCTTTTCGTTTTGGGTGTGGTGGCTCACGATTGGGGATGAAGGGACCGGTTTCCGAATAAGGATGATTTGGGGTGTGTTTTGTTTATATAACATGCAATGGGAAATGATTTAAATCTATCACATGCATTTATCTAACACTACTTATCTATTCTACTATACACGAGGTGTTTCTTCCTTTATGCGATCTTAAAAGATATCCTCCAACTATTAGTAATGAAGATTATTTAACGGGTTGAAAGAGATGAAAAATTATGCAAAGATTATTCTTTCAATAAAATAGTTTGATTAAAAGAGTATTGTGAAAAGTATATCACATTCATATGTGTGATTATATATCAAATAAGAAACCATAGACAAATATTAGTACAAAAGTGCATTTAACATTCATTTATGATGATGTTTCAAATATATAATGCAAGTAAAATATAATTGTCAATCTAGAAAGAAAATCTTAATACAAGTGAATAGAAGTACCATATGTACGAATACCTATTCATATAAGCTGACGATAGATTTTCTTCTCCTCCTCACTTTCAAGCAATTTAAAAAGTACGATAGTCCAACATCAATTAAACGGCTTCAAATGTCAAAAGATACTTGTTGTGTTCCATTAATCCATCAAAGCATTTAAAAAAATTACAAAAGTGCATTCTTTGCAAATGTTTCGACAAATTCAGACCCTTCTCTAAATGCATGAGAGGTTTAAATACTAAACTAAATATGTTTAAAAATCGATTGTTTCACATAAAATTAGAGGAGGTTTCAAACAACCATCCTCGTAAGACAAACTTCAACTACAATCTAGGAAAATAAAGCTAACAATATAACTATGAATTCGATCTTTCTTTTGGATTTGATCTGAATTTGACAAATATCTAGCATGGCTTTGAGATGTAGGCTAGGCTGTGAAATTCTCAATCTGACTTTCGTCACTATGAATACTTCATTTGAGAGTGTTGGTTGTGATCTTTTGTCGAATCAATTAAAGGCTGCCGAGGGTTTGATCACGATGATAAGGTTTGATCAAAAAATTCAATAATTTTCTTCATCAAAATTATTTACTTTTTTAATCATTTCTTCTGGCATTTACGTCACTTTGTTTCTTGTGTTTCCAAGCTGCTTGATTTCTTCAGAACTTTAGATGTGCACTCTTTGGTAGCTTCACTTTCAAAAGTTGTTCACCTCTGAGTTCGGTAATTTCCTTTGTTAGCTATGATGCTTTTTGTTGCTTCTTTGTATGCTTGCCTTATCTTTGCTTCCCAATCCTTAAATAATATTTCCTTACAGAAACTTATCTACCTTGGGTAGTTCAACTTCCTTTCTGAGTCGATGCTTTCCATTAAATGTGTTCATTGATTTTATTCTCAATCTTCTCACACTCAAAGCCACGGATAGTCACTTGGATCAATATTTCACTTGAATCATAAGGAGAGCTAGTAATAGAAGCTTGTTGGAAAAATACTTCTTGTTTACTGCTTTAGTTTAGCATTCACATCCAATTCTTCCCTTATTGCTTGCTCTATTTGTGGGTCTGGCTTTGTAATTTGTTTATTCTATGCTTCACGGTTGCGTATTTTTATTTTATTTTTTTTATTTTTTTATTTTTTATTTTTTCGTAAGTTGCACTGATGCTACAAATTTAATATTTAAAAATCTTTTGAAACCGAGACATTTTCAATTCTATTGCTTACTTTGAGTTATACTTTTATTTCTCTAACATTCGTTCTAAATCTTGTATTTTGTCTTCTCTCTGCTTCAATAACATTTTAAGTTCGATGGCCTTATCAATAATTAGTGAGTATAATATGCCTACATGGCCTGTGATAGCTTGGTTAAATGTTCGGTAGGATCAACTAGAGGATCCTTCCATAAAATGTCAACGGATTCATTTGTAAGACTTGAGGAGACTGTATCATCGATTCTTCTTCTTTTTCTTCTCTTGACTACAAACTTATGATTAGTACTTGCAGAAGACATTCAATGAAAGGGATTTCCTCAATTTGTAAAACTACTGCCTTTGTAGGGTAGGGCCGGAATGATCTCTCGATCATGAGTTTCGAACTTATTGTAGTGGAGTAATGGTTTCCACTAATTTATGTGAATGTTATGGAGTTTGAAAATTGGTAGATTGATCAGTATTAGGATTTGTTTGAGGCATTTTCGATGTGCCTTAGAAAACTTATCCCATTCATACTTCAAATCCTTTCGTGAGATTCTTCGATTGATCGGGTGTATTTTGGCTATGTTGAACTTCTTGGGAAGATGATTCGGTTCCATTAATTCCTCCTTTCTCTTGCATCTCAATCTCTTTGATTACTTGATTAATTACCCTTTTTGGGTTCTCATTTGTATGTTTTAGGATTCATTATCAGAATGATCTGAATTATGAGATTAATGTTCGATTTCACGATTTATCTTCAGGACATGTCTTTAGCTTCATTATCCAAGCTAATACTTGGAGTCGATCTGTTTCATATTCAATAGTCAATAAATCCAAAGGAATCCTTTCCAGGTCTCTTGTTTTTGTATGCTTGGGAAGCTTCGAGTCATCTTTATTGAGTTAGCTGGATGCAAACTTTAGTACATACTGAAAACTTTTCAATACCTTGAAAAGAAATCATCAAATTGTATCTATCTCTTTCACAAAAGGCTTCACTTTGAGCTCCTGTGATGTAATTTTTAATCACATTATTGGAGTGATCCGGATTTATGCGGAAGCATGCAGAATAAACATATAAACATAAATACGAGATGCGGCGGAAATAACACTTCATTTCATTAATATCGAAAAGCTGAAATTTGCTTACGGACAGAATGGAAATAAAACTAGCTAGGGCGCTAGTAGCTATCTCGAGAAGAGATGTGGCGGCTACGGAGCCTCCGAGCTAGAGTTACAATGAGGACTCGAGGGCCTATTTATCATTTAGAAACAATGGGAAATCCTAAACGGCCAAAACCCTAACCCTAGGGAGATGAAAGCGCCAAAACTATGGGCCACGTTTGGGTAAATTGGTGTTTCAACTTCCCGGAGCGTAACTTTGGCATCGATCTCCGTTTGGCGCGTGCCATACCTCGTTAGAAAGATCTGTCCGAGGGACTACAAATTTGGAATGTGCAACATGGGTCCATGGACCCATGTTGCACTCCCAGTTCCAACGTCGTTTCAGGAGCCTCCGCAAAGACTGCCAGGAAGTTTTAGGACTAGAAAAAGCGCAGCAAAAATAGTAAACTGTACAGCGAAAAAAGCTTTGAAATAGACAATGGTGGAGCCCCAAGTGAAATAGGCGGGTGACCACCAATATCCACACGGATCATTCCTCCCCCTTAGGAAGCAATGGTCCCCATTGCGTTAAGTTCCTCCATGAGATGAGGAAATTTTTGTTGAACTTGGTCCCTGGTGAACCACTTTCCTTGGTGCGGGGAGTTGGCCAGCTTTGACAACCCGATATAGTTGGATCTTCTGTTGGCGAGTGTTCTTGATTTGCATGTCCATGATGCTGTCGTGGTGGCTGCATTCCATGCGATGCGGATTTAAACTCGGTTGGTGTGAGTTGTTCTGCAATGTCCGAGGTGTCCAGTAGAGGTGGGAAGTAAGGACGAAGGCGATCCACATTGAAGACTGGGTGCAGACCAAGGAATGGTGGAATGCTGAGCTCGAATGCATTGTTCCCTACAGCCTTGGTGATGGTGTATGGCCCGTATCGGAGCGGGCGAAGCTTGCGGTGGGGTCCAGTGAGGCGCTCCTTCTGCAAATGTAGCCATACTTTGTCACCCACCTGGAAGTTGTGTGGCACCCGGTGTTGATCATGGCGTTGCTTGTACTTGGCATTAGCTCTGTCCAATATATCATGAACCTGTTGGCGGATGTGTTGAATGCGCTCGATGAAGCTACTTGCTTTGTCAACTTCAGACTGGACATGAGCTGAATCGGCCTGAGCAGCTGCAAACGGCATGGCTATGTCAATGGGACATAGTGGGTGGAATCCCAAGCCCACCTGAAAGGGGCTATGGCCAATTGAACTGTGGAGAGCCCGGTTATAACTGTGTTGTACATAGGGGAGGCTCTCGTCCCATGTGCGTGGATGCTTTGAGTTGTACATGCGCAGAATGTGTACAATCATTCTGTTGACGACCTCTGTCTGGCCATCTGTTTGGGGATGGAAGGCTGTGGACTTGGTGAGCTTGGTATCCAACATCGACCAGAGGCTGGACCAAAATGTGCTGAGGAACCTGCTATCCTGATCTGATATGATAGACTGTGGGATCCCAAAGTGCACCCACACTCGTTCAAAGAAGAGTTTAGCGGTGGCTTCTGCTGTGATATTCTTCTTGCAGGCCGCCATAATGGCCATCTTCAAGAATCTGTCGACGACCACAAAAACACAGTCATTTCCCTGCTTAGTAGAAGGCAGGCCCGACATGTAATCCATGGAGATGGATTCCCAAGGTCGACTAGGGGTAGGTAGAGGAGTATATAAGCCTTGCTTCTTGATGGTCGGTTTGGCAATGGCACAAGCAGTGCAGGATCTGATGTGCTTCTCGACATCCTTTCGAAGGTTCGGCCAATAGAAATACTTCTGCAGGATTGCTACTGTTTTCTCGACCCCGAAATGCCCAGCAACTCGACTGTAGTGTGCTTCCCATATCATCTTAGCACGCTCGCTTGAAGGAACACAAAGGTGTCCATGTGACATAAAAGTGCATCTTAGAGGTGAAAATTTGGAACTTGCGTACCCCCCAAGAGTGCCTTGTAAGTTTGGCCGAATTCTGGGTCACTCTCATAGAGAAGCGGCCAATCAGAAGTCTCGTGCCCACAAGAGTTGAGCACAGTGGTGAGCGCCACGATCGGTGGTCGGCTGAGGCAGTATGCAACATGATTGGTGCTACCCTTCTTATACTTGATGTTCAAATGAAACTGTTGCAGATATGTAGACCACTTCTGATGGCGATCATTCTGCAACTTCCCTTGTGTCTGTATGAACTGCAGGGGCCTGTGGTCTGTATGGATGATTGTTTCCTTCCCCAAAATGTAATGCTTCCATTATCGACAAGCTTGCACAATGGAGTACATTTCTTTGTCATATGTGGGGTACTTGCGAACTGTGTCAGACAATGTCTCACTGTGAAATGCCACTGGATGTCCCTGTTGAGTAAGAACTGCCCCAATAGCATAGTCAGAGGCATCTGTCTCGATCTCAAATGGTTGTTGCAAGTCTGGTAAAGTGAGCATTGGGGCAGAACAGAGGCGGTTTTTCAGTTCTGTGAACGCCTTCTGTTGAGGTTCTAACCAAAAAAAATTTTCTCTCGCTCCTCCCTTGGTGACTTGACTCAAGGGCCAAGTGATATGAGAGAATCCCAACACGAACCTCCGATAGAAATTAGCAAGACACAGAAAGCTGCGAAGCTCTGTTATAGTGGTTGGGGCTGGCCAATCCCGAATGACTTGGATCTTGGCTGGATCCACATGCACCCCCCTTTCATCAATAATGTATCCTAGATATTGAACCTGGGTCATGCCAAAAGTGCACTTCTCAAAATTGGCACACAACTTGTGTTGCTGCAGTGTTTGGAGGACTTGTCGGATGTGGTGAATGTGCTCTTCCCAAGTCTGGCTGAAGATTAGAATATCATCCAAGTACACCACTACAAATGAGTTGGTGAATGGCCGCAAGATGTCATCAATCATCCTCATGAAGGTGGCGGGAGCATTCGTCAACCCGAAAGGCATGACCAGCCATTCGAAAAGGCCTTCCTTGGCTTTGAAGGCAGTCTTCCACACATCGGAGGGTTCAATTGGTACTTGGTGATACCCAGAATTCAGGTCGATCTTGCTGAAATATTTTGCACCTTTGAGTTGGTCCAGAAGGTCATCAATCCGTGGGATTGGGTACCTATTCCAGACAGTGATCTTGTTCAGCGCCCGATAGTCAATACAGAGTCTCCACGTCCCATCCTTCTTCTGTACCAACACGATCGGGCTCCCACAAGGTGATGAACTTGGTCTGATGTGACCTTTCTGAAACAGCTCCTGAATCTGCCTCTTGATTTAATTATTCTCCAAAACAGAGCGCCGATAGATCGGTCCATTAGGTAGCGGCGCACCGGGGGTTAGATCAATCGGGTGCTTGACCTGACAGTGCAGAGGAACCCCTGTGGGTGAGGTGAATATGTCCCCGTACTCCTCCACAACCTTATCCATTTGTTGTTGTTGTGCGGAGGAGCCCTGCCTGGAGGTCGTGGCCACAGTCTTCTTCTTGCCCTGGGGGCGGATCATCAGGAAAATGAATTTCCTGGTTTGGGAAATGAGCTTACTGCATTGTTTTGCAGTAACCAAAGAGATAGCGGAAGGAGGTGGTACCTCTGGTATCCTGTACAACTTATTTCCCAAAGTAACAATAACAGCACGAGGCCGAGACTCATACACAGCATGACACTTCCACAAGTATGGTTGTCCTAATAATACATCAGAAACATCAATAAGAGCAACGTCACATAATACCTCATCCGTGAAGGGCTTGATGCTATAGGGAAGGCGACACTGCCGGCTGACGCGGAGATCTCGTCCTTGGTGAAGCCACCAGATGGTGTATGGATGTGGGTGAGCTGTGGTCGGCAAGCCCAACCGCTTCACGGCGTCTGCTGAAATGAGGTTCTTTTGGCTCCCATTGTCGACAATGAACTGTACCGGGGAGCCCTTTACCCACATCCGGGAGTGGAAGAGACGTTCCTCCTCCTCTGGATCTTCCGGTTCCTCCTTTTGGATCTTTGCAGTGGCAACAGTGGCGTTGGGCTCCGCATCAATAATCTGTTTCCCTTTTTCATTCGCCTTTTCAGGTTCTGATTCAGAGTCGAGCATGCATCTGACTCAGAAGCCCTCATCTCGGCCACTAGCGACTGCTTGGCCCGACACTCACTTGTGTTGTGAGTGGAGCTCTTATGGAACTCACACTTTCCGTGTCATCTAACTTTGGCTTTGCGGTCTTTGTTCTTTTCTTGTGGCTTCGATGAGTTGTTGTTGGCCACCCCATGCCTTGGCTTTGTCATTTTTTCTGTGGTTTGCGGGCACCTTTCCATTGCTTTTGATTCAGAGATCCAAAGTCTCGCTTCTTTTGTTTGAATTTTTTCTCAATCTTGACAGCATACCGGTATGACATACCAAGCGAGGATATGTCGAGGAACTCCATTTCCTCATGAATGTATATGTGCAAATAAATTTGATACTTTAGCACCAAATGTTTCTCTGAATATTTGATACCCAACTTTGTGCGTAGGGTATGGAACAGATTCATCAGCTCATGCACATCTTGATCCCTTTGTTGTCGCAGCATGGTCCATTATATGTACTTGTCCTCATAACTCCCCACGGGATAGTACTATTCCTTGACGGCATCTCGGAAATAGTTCCAAGTTGGTACGGCTGAGAACAGAGAGGGTTCTGTCTTGTCCTTGTTCTCACAGTAGGTTTCCCACCAGTCCTTAACATGGGGGTAGCTTTGAGGAGTGTAAAAATAATCTTCTCCCGGTCTGAAAAGTCATGAACCGAGAAATATCCTTCTAACAGTTCAACCATATATCTACGTATCTGCGTCTATTTGACCCTCAAATATGGGAATGTCAAAATTTACTTGTACCTTAAAAGGGAGTCGCCTCGGGTAGGCTGCTTCCCGGATGCGGTGCGCACTTGTGGGTGGAGTGGCCAGATTGAAGAATGCGAGCAAGTTATCCATCATCACGTTCCTTTGTCTTTCGAGGCCTCCTCGAGCAATATTTTGATAGGATCTCACTGCTCCCTCATCTTCTTTCCGTCCCCCATGGGCGTCCTTAAAGGTTCACCGAAATTTGATCTTATGAGTTCCACGAGATCGAGCCCTGGCTCCTTATGCAAATACCGTTGGGGACATGCAAAGAAGGATCGAAAAAAACGGGGGCCAGCTCTGATGCGATCAGTTTATGCGAAGGCACTTAGCAGAATAAACACATAACCATAAAGACAGAGATGCAGCAGAAATAACACTTCATTTCATTAATATCAAAGAATTGAAATTTGCTTACAGACAGAATGGAAGTAAAACTAGCTAGGGCACTGGTAGCTATCTCTGAGAAGAGATGTGGCGGCTACGAGCCTCTGAACTGAGTTACAATGATGCTCGAGGGCCTATTTATTATTTAGAAACAATGGAGAACCCTAAACATCCAAAAAAACCTAACCCTAGGAGATGAAGCGCCAAAACTATGGGCCCCGTTTGGGTAAATTGGTGTTTCAACTTCCCAGGGACGTAACTTTGGCATACTATCTCCGTTTGAGCGCGTACCATACCTCGTTAGAAATATCTGTCAAGGGACTACAAATTTGGAACGAGCAACATCGGTACATGGAACCATGTTGCTCTCATTCCCAAAAAACGTCGTTTAGGGCCTGAAAACGGCTCGGAAAGTTAGGACCGCATAATAGTAAAGCGTAAAAGCGAAAAAATGAAATAAACAATGGTGGAGTCCCAAGTGGAATAGGTGGGTGACCACCAATATCCACCTAGATCATTCCTCCCCCCTTAGGAAGCAATGGTCCCCATTGTGTTAAGTTCCTCCATGAGATGAGGAAATTTCTGCTGAACTTGGTCCCTGGTGAACTACTTTCCTTGATGCAGGAGTTGGCCAGCTTTGACAACTCGATATAGTTGGATCTTCTGTTGTTGAGTGTTCTTGATTTGCATTTCCATGATACAATCTGTGGTGGCTTGTTCCATGCAGTCTGGATTTAACTCTGTTGGTGTGAGTTGTTCTGCAATGTCCGAGGTGTCCAGTAGAAGTGGGAAGTAAGGACGAAGGCGATCCACATTGAAGACTAGGTGGAGCCAAGGAATGGTGGAATACTGAGCTCGAAGGCATTGTTCCCTACAGCCTTGGTGATGGTGTACAGCCCGTATCAGAGCAGGCGAGGCTTGCGGTGGGGTCCAGTGAGGCGCTCCTTCTGCAAATGTAGCCATACTTTGTCGCCCACCTGGAAGTTATGTGGCACCCGGTGTTGATCATGGCATTGCTTGTACTTGGCATTGGCTCTGTCCAATATATCATGAACTTTGTTGGTGTATGTGTTGAATGCACTCGATGAAGCCTACGGCATCAGCAGTGGACATGAAATTTGAATTGGCTTGAAAAACGGTACCAAATGGCATGGCTAAATCGATAGGACATCCACTTGGAATCCAAACCCACACAAGAAAGGGCTATGGCTGATTGTTGTGGAGAGCCCGATTATAACTATGTTGTACATAAAGGAGGCTCTCGTCCCATGTGCGTGGATGCTTTGAATTGTACATGCGCAGAATGTGTACAATCATTCTGTTGACGACCTCTGTCTGGCCATCTGTTTGGGGATGGAAAGCTGTGGACTTGGTGAGCTTGGTATCCAACATCGACCAGAGGCTGGACCAAAATGTGCTGAGGAACCTGCTATCTCGATCTGATATGATAGACCGTGGGATCCCAAAGTGCACCCACACTCGTTCAAAGAAGAGTTTAGCAGTGGCTTCTGCTGTGATATTCTTCTTGCAGGCCGCCATAATGGCCATCTTCGAGAATCTGTCGACGACCACAAAAACACAGTCATTTCCCTGCTTAGTAGAAGGCAGGCCCGACATGTAATCCGTGGAGATGGATTCCCAAGGTCGACTAGGGGTAGGTAGAGGAGTATATAGGCCTTGCTTCTTGATGGTCGGTTTGGCAATGGCACAAGCAGTGCAGGATCTGATGTGCTTCTCAACATCCTTTCGAAGGTTCGGCCAATAGAAATACTTCTGCAGGATTGCTACTGTTTTCTCGACCCCGAAATGCCCAGCGACTCGACTGTAATGTGCTTCCCATATCATCTTGGCACACTCGCTTGAAGGAACACAAAGGTGTCCCATGTGACATAAAAGAGCATCTTGGAGGTGAAAATTTGAAACTTACGTACCCCCCAAGAGTGCCTTGTAAGTGTGGCCGAATTCTGGGTCACTCTCATAGAGAAGCGGCCAATCAGAAGTCTCGTGCTCACAAGAGTTGAGCACAGTGGTGAGCGCCACGATCGGTGGTCGGCTGAGGCAGTCCGCAACATGATTGGTGCTACCCTTCTTATACTTGATGTTCAAATGAAACTGTTGCAGATATGTAGCCCACTTCTGATGGCGATCATTCTGCAACTTCCCTTGTGTCTGTATGAACTACAGGGGTCTGTGGTCTGTGTGGATGATTGTTTCCTTCCCCAAAATGTAATTCTTCCATTGTTGACAAGCTTGCACAATGGAGTACATTTCTTTGTCATATGTGGGGTACTTGCGAACTGTGTCAGACAATGTCTCACTATGAAATGCCACTGGATGTCCCTGTTGAGTAAGAACTGCCCCAATAGCATAGTCAGAGGCATCTGTCTCGATCTCAAATGGCTGTTGCAAGTCTGGTAAAGTGAGCACTGGGGTAGAACAGAGGCGGTTTTTCAGTTCTGTGAACGCCTTCTGTTGAGGTTCCGACCAAAAAATTTTTGCTCTCGCTCCTCCCTTGGTGACTTGACTCAGGGGCCAAGTGATATGAGAGAATCCCAACACGAACCTCCGATAGAAATTAGCAAGACCCAGAAAGCTGCGAAGCTCTGTTATAGTGGTTGGGGCTGGCCAATCCCGAATGACTTGGATCTTGGCTGGATCCACATGCACCCCCCTTTCATCAATAATGTATCCTAGATATTGAACCTGGGTCATACCAAAAGTGCACTTCTCCAAATTGGCACACAACTTGTGTTGCCGCAGTGTTTGGAGGACTTGTCGGATGTGGTGAAGGTGCTCTTCCCAAGTCTGGCTGAAGATCAGAATATCATCCAAGTACACTACTACAAATGAGTTGGTGAATGGCCACAAGATGTCATCCATCATCCTCATGAAGGTGGCGGGAGCATTCGTCAACCCGAAAGGCATGACCAGCCATTCGAAAAGGCCTTCCTTGGCTTTGAAGGCAGTCTTCCACACATCGGAGGGTTCAATTGGTACCTGGTGATACCCAGACTTCAGGTCGATCTTGTTGAAATATTTTGCACCTTTGAGTTGGTCCAGAAGGTCATCAATCCGTGGGATTGGGTACCTATTCCGAACAGTGATCTTTTTTAGCGCCCGATAGTCAATACAGAGTCTCCACGTCCCATCCTTCTTCTGTACCAACACGATCGGGCTCCCACAGGGCGATGGGCCGGCGTGCGATGTGACCTTTGCTGACTCTGAGATACGCACTCTTGATTTCATTATTCTCCAAAATAGGCAGATAGATGGGGTCCGTCCAGTGGCGGCTTCCACCAGAGTTAGATCAATGCGTTGTGACTGTGGTGCGGAGGAACCCCTGTGGGTGAGGTGAAGATGTCCCCGTCCTCCTCCATGACCTTATCCATTTGTTGTTGTCGTGCAGAGGGGCCCTGTCTGGAGGTCGTGGCCACAGTCTTCTTCTTGCCCTGGGGGCGGATCATCAGGAAAACGAATTTCCTGGTTTGGGAAATGAGCTTACTACATTGTTTTGCGGTAACCAAAGAGATAGTCGTAGGAGGTGGTACCTCTGGTATCCTGTACGACTTATTTCCCAAAGTAATAATAACAGCACGAGGTCGAGACTCATACACAGCATGACGCTTCCACAAGTATGGTTGTCCTAATAATACATCAGAAACATCGATAGGAGCAACGTCACATAATACCTCATCCGTGAAGGGCTTGATGCTATAGGGAAGGCGGCACTGTTGGCTAACGCGGAGATCTCGTCCTTGGTGAAGCCACCTGATGGTGTATGGATGTGGGTGAGCTGTGGTCGGCAAGCCCAACCGCTTCACGGCGTCTGCTGAAATGAGGTTCTTTTGGCTCCCATTGTCGACAATGAACTGTACAGGGGAGCCCTTTACCCCCATCTGGGAGTGGAAGAGACGTTCCTCCTCCTCTGGATCTTCCGGTTCCTCCTTCTGGACCTTTGTAGTGGCAACAGTGGCGTTGGGCTCCGCATCAATAATCTGTTTCCCTTTTTCATTCCCCTTTTCAGGTTCTGATTCGGAGTCGGAGCATGCATCTGACTCAAAAGCCCTCATCTCGGCCACTAGCGACTGCTTGGCCCGACACTCACTTGTGTTGTGAGTGGAGCTCTTATGGAACTCACACCACTTTCTCGTGTCCTTCTTTGGCTTTGCGGTGCTGTTCTTTTCTTGTGGCTTCAATGAGTTGTCTTTAGCCACCATGCCTTGGCTCGGTCCTTTGTTCTGCGGTTTGGAAGCACCTTTCCCTTGCTTTTGATTCGCAGATCCAAAGTCTCGCTTCTTCTGCTTGAATTTATGCTCAATCTTGGCAGCATATCGGTATGCCGTACCAAGCGAGGAGATGTCGAGGAACTCCATTTCCTCCTGAATGTATCTGTGTAGACAATTGCGATACTTTAGCACCAGATGTTTCTTTGAATCTTTGATACCCAACTTTGTGCGCGGGGTATGGAACATATTCGTCAGCTCATGCACATCTTGATCCCTTTGTTGTCGCAGCGTGGTCCATTGTATGTACTTGTCCTCATAGCTCCCCACGGGATAGTACTGTTCCTTGACGGCGTCTCGGAAAGAATTCCAAGTTGGTACGGCAGAGAACAGAGAGGGTTCTGTCTGGTCCTTGTTCTCACAGTAGGTTTCCCACCAGTCCTTAACATGGGGGGTAGCTTTGAGGAGTGCAAAAATAATCTTCTCCCGGTCTGAAAAGTCATGAACCGAGAAATATCCTTCTAACAGATTCAACCATCTATCTACGGCATCCGCGTCTATTTGACCCTCAAATATGGGAATGTCAAAATTTACTTGTACCTTAAAAGGAGTCGCGCCTCCAGAGTGGCTGCTAGATGCAGATGCGCCGCCGGTGGGTAGCCGTTGAAGGATCTGAGCAAAGTTATCCATCATCACATTCCTTTGTCTTTCGAGGGCCTCCTCAAGCAATATTTTGATAGGATCTCCTGCTCCCTCATCTTTCTTTTCGTCCCCCATGGGCGTCCGTCGAGGTTTGCGAGGCTGATCTTGCAAAGGTTCCACCAGATCAAGCCCTAGCTCCTTATACCCCGACCTCGTTGGGGACATGCAAAGAAGGATCGAGAAAAAGAAGACCGCTCTAATACCACTGATCCAGATTTATGCAGGAATGCAACAGAATAAACATATAACCATAAATACAGAGATGCAACGGAAATAACACTTCATTTCATTAATATCAAAGAACTGAAATTTGCTTACAGACAGAATGGAAATAAAACTAGCTAGGGCGCTGGTAGCTATCTCTGAGGAGAGATGTGGTGGCTACAGGCCTCTGAACTGTGTTACAATGAGGCTCGAGGGCCTATTTATCATTTAGAAACAATGGGAAATCCTAAACAGCCAAAACCCTAACCCTAGGAGATGAAGCGCAAAACTATGGGCCCTGTTTGGGTAAATTGGTGTTTCAACTTCCCAGGGGCGTAACTTTGGCCTACGATCTCCATTTGACGCGTACCATACCTCGTTAGAAAGATCTATCTGAGGACTACAAATTTGGAATCCGTTTCACGCGTACCATACCTCGTTAGAAAGATCTATCTGAGGACTACAAATTTGGAACGAGCAACATCGGTCCATGGACCCATGTTGCTCTCTGGTTTCCCAAAAAACGTCGTTTAGGGCCTCAAAACGGCTCTGGAAGTTTAGGACCCGAAAAACTGCTAAAAATAGTAAACTGTGCCGAAACTGAAAAACTGAAATAAACAATGGTGGAGCCCCAAGTGGAATAGGCGGGTGACCACCAATATCCACCTGGATCACTTGTACACAACATGCTTGGGGGCACCTATGCCCCTCAACCATAAAAATCCTAGATCTCAGCCAAAAACAACACTGAAAACCCCTTTCTCTGACAGGTCACACTGTTCAGGTCATTTCCTGGGATAGGTCGCAGTTTTGTACCCAGGACCTGCTACCCAGGTCACAGAGCAGACCCTAAAAAGTGCGATCTGGCCTGTTCATGAGCTCTGGATACCTAAACTGAACTTTAAATCCATTGAAATGAAAGAATAGGATTAGGCCTCTTACCTGCAACTGACTACTCTCAATTCCAATAATCAGGTTTTCTGCTACATCACCACAAGATTTAGGGCCTTCTCTCCTCAGTACATTCACCATAGCTCCACCTACGGATGAGTGAATTGGGTAGGAAAATGCCTTATTAAAAAAAAACCCCTGATTTTTATTTCGCCTACTGCGGACAAATCGTAGCTCAGTTTGATGAACCATATGTACCATTGGAAAGCCCTCAAATGGGTATCTATTAGTTTTTAGTGATTTGATACTTCACCAGGACACATTTTGTCCAAGAAGCACCACTTCACCCTTCGTCAAAATCGAATTTTATTCACTTGCAACACTCGTACTGGGGGCACCATGTTGCCCCCATACTTGTCCATGCTCGTGTCGAATTTCATCGTGGGTTACCATCTTGTACTCATGCTTTGATGTCCCCGTTGGACCCTTTTTTCTGTGTGGCAGCACCATAGAGTCACCCTTGCTTAGAGCATCCGAGTTGAGTCATCATTTCTTTCATGGAGTCTATCCTGAGTCCCTTCGCATCCCGACATAGTTCTCCATCCTTCATTGCTTGTTCCCTTTGTCGTGTTGCATATTATGGCCTTCAGTCCCACTGTCCCCTATCCCTCATGATATTGTGTCAGTTGCTGTCAGGTCATCCATGCCATTTATGCTCTAACAAGGGAAGTCGTCCGTTCGCTACTCAGTCCCCCCCATTTCATCATCATCATTGGTGTCAGTCTATCAGTCACTCTACTATTTTCTCTCGTGCCTTAGTTGAGGATCCCTTATTTCCTCACCTATGGCGGACCTCCTTCTGTCGACATCAACTCATTCATTCCAAAATACAGGTCTAGAGGGTGGTGTACCTTGGTTCCAGCTTACACTCTTGTTCGGTGCCTCGGATTAGGAAAATGGAATCCTCATTGCCCTTTGACTTGATTGTTTCTCAGCTCCAGCTCCTTTTAGCATGATCGAGATTCATATACTCGATGGTCCAATGATGCAGCAGCTGACCTTGGTGATCCTTAGGTGTGTGTGAGATGTCTCAGCCCTCATGAGGGGGTGGCCCTATAGGTAGCCCCCCACACACTCGGATGACCTCTTCATTACAGCCTTCGATGCAGCTCCATACATTTGATGATGTCGGCCTCAGCCGCTTGTAGTGCCTTTTTGTTTGCATGTATCAGTCATATTTTCAGAGCCCTTTCCTGTTTTTAGGGGCATCTGGGTTGCATTTATATCTCACGTACTCAGATATCATTGTACAAGTCCTGGCTGTTATCCCAGGCGCAATATGTATGTGGGATTCATTATCATGTTGTTTATCTGGCTCATGTTTATGCCAACATTATGTCGTCTCGTGGTTTTCCGAACGCCTTATTGTTTGTACTATTGCCTCGGTGGGCATAGGTGTGCCTCCCCTGTCGCCTATAGCAGGTACTCACTTATCAAAAAGAATTGTCGCACCTACAAGTCACTTCCTCAGGGTCTAGTTCTTTCAGGACTTTGGTCTACCTTACAATCCTCTCTCTTTGACTTCCCCGTTGTTTTCTAGTGATTGAGTTCTTACAATGTGCTTCGGTCATACAATTAGCTCCTAACGCTCGCACGCTAAGGGGCAATTTGTTACACCATTTTTTGGTCATCTAATCCATTGTTATTAGATGGACCCAAGTACACCAAGTAAGACCAATTTTACCCCAAGTAAAATCGCATTCACTATGAAAAATAACTTAGTATACCACCTTTATTAAGTTGTTTATGGTCTAAACAGGAAACCCCATGGGGAAACATTAAATAAATCCATATTTGTTTGATTTTCCTCAAGGAATAATTAGTTAAACAACAATTTAATTAATATTCTTGGTTATATTTAACCCAAAACAAGGAAATTAATTAGATAAATCATTATTTATCTTATTATTTTCTAAGAATAATTATTTAAACATTACTTAAATAATATTCTTTGTTAAATATGACTAAATCTCCCTTAAACAATTAAATAAATCATTATTTATTTGGTTATTACTCAACCATATCCTTAAAATGATAAATAAATCATTTATTTATTTATTATTACTTAATCACATCCTTAAAATGATAAATAAATCATTTATTTATTTATTATTTACAAATAAGAGGATTTGACTCAAGTCAAATTCCTTTTCCCTCCAACAAATATAATAAAATATTCCATAAAAGTTGGATCTTGATTTGGTTAATAATATTTTAATTATGCACCAATATCTAAACTAACTCAATATTTTGTTATAAATAGAAGGGTTTTCCTATTCATTTGTCACCTTTTGTTGCCTAAAGATCACTCTGGATCTCAACTCTTGGTCTGGCTATTGATCCACCATCATAGCCATACTTTTCCATTTTTGTTTGGGTTTTCTACACCATCAAGAGAGAGGAATTCTAAATCTGAAGTGCTGAGGACTTACAAGAACCCATCCCATTGAGGAGAACAAGGAAAACCCTCTTGCGTTTTCCTCCCAGGTGCCATCAATACAAAATTTATTTGATATATTATTGTCTTTTCTATTGGATTCATGGAGTAAATCTTATCTTTTCTACTGTTTAATATCTTCTAATGCATAGATCTAGATTTTTGCAGCATTTATCTTGATCACCTACCTGAAGATCTGAAGATATTAGCAGTCATTTCTCTTTATTAGGAGCTTTAATTTTTATCTTGTGACTAAAAGGTTATTTTTTCATGCACTTGGAATTCAGATTCATACTAAAAGATGGAATGAAGGTTCAATTACGAGATCAGGCGAAAGACTCGACTTGGATTTTATGAGATCTAATCAAAGACTTGAATTGAAAAGGGAACCTGTTTCATTTTTTAACGAGGTTGACACAGTAAAAGAACTATCCTCACAACCTAATTCATTTTTTAATGAGATTGACATAGTAAACGAACTGTCCTCATGAAATCTTGTTTCATTTTTTAAGGATCTTGACACAAGAAAACGAACTCTGCTCCATAAGAAGCTTGTTTCATTTTTTGTGGAGCTTGACACAAGAAAACGAAATGACATGCTCGAAGAGCTTGTTTCATTTTTTAAGGAGATTGACACAGAAAAACGGAACTCTTGCTCTTGTTTCATTTTTTAAGGAGCTTGACACAAGAAAAGGAACTATGCTCCAAAGAGCTTGTTTCATTTTTTAAGGAGCTTGAAACAAGGAAATGAACTGTGCTCCAATGATATTGTTTCATTTTTAAGGAGCTTGACACAAGAAAACGAACTATGCTTTGATGAGATTAATCATGAAGAATAAGAAGTCATGGCTTCCAAGAGTTTCCCATTCGACGGGAGAACAACACTTTGGAAATTAGAATCCAATGCCCCTAGTACATTGTGTACTACTTCACTGATTGAATCATCAACGGACGGGGACATGGAACATGTGGCCACATAATTGACCTGTGGCAGGGAAGATATCACCGGAAGGTAAGGACCAAGAAGGGACGACGGTAGACCAAATGTCACATTAGGACCAAAGAATGAAATTTGATCAATGGTCACGATCTGACTTCATGTGGAAAACAGATCACACGAAAGAGGGAAGAGACAAGCATGCCCATAGCATAAGCATGGTCATGCCCCAGAAGTAAATTAAAATCCAAGGGGCTTTGGACAACCATCACATCTATATAGAGTATTTTCCCTCCCAAAGTAATAGGAAACTTTGGAAGGATCCCTAATGGTTGACTTGTTCCTCTATTAAAATCCAACAAATTCTGAGTAACAGACAAAAGCTATGGAGAACCCAAAGCTTGCCATGTAGTTGAGAACATAATACTAACCGAGGCACCTTCATCTATAATTGTGACTGGTACAACCATATTGTAGGCCTGTACAGTGATCTCAAAGGGCACGTAAGAAAGAAGATGATATCTCATGAAACGACTCCAATCAAAGGAAGTGACCAAACTACATGGAGGGGGTGCCATAGGAATAAGAGGATTATCCCCTTGTGTTACGGGAGCGGAAAGACCATCCTCCTAGAATTCGATAAAAGGAGCAAGAGGATCACTTTCTAGAACTGTGGCGATGGGAGTCAGAGGATATACCTCCTGGATCATGGAAATGGGAGGACCAGCCTCCGATCTCGAGGAATCAGAGGAAACAAAAAGAACCTGACTGGGATGAGACCCACTCTCGATGGAGAAGACCTGATGAAATGTTGATGGAACCAGGTCGTTGTTCTTCTCAACCGATGATTGGTCAGAAATGGACTCAGGGGACTGACTTTTAGAGAGAGTGGAATTGATCAAAGATGAATCCCGATCAATGACTTGATAAACTATTGGAGGACTCGAAGTAAACTTCCCGTAATCGACAGAAATACAAGACTTAGAAGTTGAAAGGGTATCCAATACTTTAGAAGATTCATCCATATAAAGATAGAGGTGAATGGGATGGTTCCATTCAAACAACTTACAGAGAAATTTGATCTTACCTTGTTTCTTACGAGTCTCATTATCTTTAGTTGAAGGCTTATCATCAACATGATGCCCAAAGGTTGATGACGAAGGACGAATTGGGCCAACGGACCACATTTCCAGCACCTTGGGAATACCAGGGAAATCATGAAGAAGATGGTTACCCTCACATAGCTTGCAAGGGAATTTAACTTAGCAAGATGGAGTGGGAGGTTTCTCGATAGTAGCTACATGGGTAGAAATAGTTGCTGATTCCCTCCCTATCTTATTTTCATTCTTCTTCTTCGACTTCTTCTCCTTCTTCTTAGCCTCCTGCTTACTAGAATCCACACTTTCACGAGGCAAATAGGAAGAATGAGGTGAAGAAACAGGCGAAGAAGGTGAGGGGTCAATCTTAGGATCGACATGGGGTTGACATGGTTCAGGCGGAGGAGAACTTGGTTGGATAGAGGTTGGAACAATAGGGACCACTGAGGTTGAAAATAACCAAACGGGTAAACCAATAGTTAACCTGGGAAGGGACAATGTTGCCATATAAGGGGAGCCAACATTTCCAAAAGAAGGAAAAGGACTAGGACTCCCATCAGAGGAGAGTCCTTGACTGGTAACCTCAGGAAACGTTTCCATTGGAATCAACCGTAAAAAAACACTAAGGAATGTAACTTTAACCAGGAATATTTCGTGGAAGTCAATTTTAAGACACTAAAACAAAAATCCACCTTTTCATATTTTAAGAGTTAAGAAAAGGGCAAAAGGTGACTCTAGCCACTTTCAGGTTGAATGAGCGTGAAAGGGCAAGTGCTTGATTATCTTTTCAATTTTTAGAGTCACAGAAAGATAAAAATGATGACTAAGGAAATCTAAGCAAGAGGGTATACCAAGTTTCCATGAACTGCAATATACACCTTGCTGATCAAATGAAAGAGAAATGACCAAGGACTTAACGTACGTGTAGATAGTCTCCCTGAATGCTGTGTTAGGTGTATCACAGTTACAGGGCGACAGACTCAACTTCCTATGGATAAAGGATTGCAACCTATGAGGGTATCCCTTTATATACTCGATGGTACTAGGAGCACAAGTCTATGCTAGCGCTGTCTAATGCAAGAGTGCAAGCGACAAATGCTAGGTTTAATGACGCCGGAACACGTCACTAGCCTATACCTCTAAGTGTGAACGTTAAGTTTCAATGCTTCCTTAGATTGATTGAATAAATTTTATGGTTGATCTTGAATTATTTCTCGATTTCAAAGCCCTATCGCTGTCATTGGAGAACTCCTATATGCAGCTATATGAGAAAATAACTCTTTCAATTTGATGAATGCTATCTAGTTAAGGGAAGAGTCTAAAAAAATGATGCAACAAACCGTAATACTGCAAACAAATTTTTTTCCAAACTATATGACTTTCACTATCCAAAAGTAATCTAAAACATTCAAAGATGAGAATTATGCAATGTAATCTATTCAAAATTCTCTTTTTGAAAACTATGCAATTATAATCTATGAACAATTTCCTTTTTCTTTTGAATGAACAAGAATGCAGTCAATGCACTTTTCGATGAAATGAGAATCTACTTAATGCATGCTTTTAATTAAAGATAATGCACTCAAAGCGAATTTTAGTTTTCAATCATTAAACAATGTAATCTAAGTTCAATGATAAATTTCAAACATGACTTTTCAATGCAACTTGATCTAATGCATTTTAACAAAAAGAAAACTTTGAGACGAAAACTAAATGAATGAAAATTTTCTTAATGCAAAGAGGATGAAGCCAAACATTAAGAATACAATATTGTTTCGAAAAATTTGTAACAAAATCCCTCAAAAGGCTACAAGACATATGAGTTCAAGCACAAATAAGACTTCCAAAGCATGAGCTCAAAACAAGGTATTCACTCCCTTTTACATCAAGCAATCATACAAAGAAAACTTTTCAGCTGAACAATGAGAAATGTAATATATGCTCACAAGCGAACAAGCAGACCAAATGAACTTGGACATACACTTAAGACTTGATCCTCAATCAAACAAAAATCAAAAGGCAATCAACTAGAGATGGCTCACCAAGCAAGGAGATTGATTCAATCAGCAAGGCGATGTCCCACAAAGGATGCAACCAGGAAATTGATGCATAATCCTAGAATGCACGTCCTAACAGAAAGGAACAAAATCCACCAAAAATGAAAGCCAACGAGCCAATCAAACCCACTTGTGTGAAGGGGAGAAAATGTAAATCATGCAAAGAAAAAGACCAGAAGGGAAAGACACACTGGTGAAAGACTTAGGAAAAAAACCTTAAATTTTCACACACACTGGAATTGGCGCGACTTTAGGGGCTGAAAATAGCGGCAAAAACCCGATGGCGCAGCTTTATAACTAACAAATAGCACCAATTGGCCTGATCGGTGTGACTATCAGACAAATAAAAGTGCCAATTTCTGAAAAAGAAAAAAAACAAATAATTTCTCCTAACTAAGACCAGACTCACCACTTCAAGCAAAAACTAAAAAAATGTAATTGATGAAAAAAATAGGAACACACAGGGAAATGGTTGTTCGACTAAACTTGTTGAATGAATAAGACCTCAAAGAGTGACAAACTCAAAGGAAAATCCCCAGTGGAGTCGCCAATTCATTTTCTAGGAAAATCCCCTCTGCAGACAGAGGCGATCCCTCTAGCCCTAGGGTGGGTCTAGCAACTACAGGAACATACTAACATCTACCTTCCTAGATTGTAAATGAAATTCAAAGCAAGGAAGATGACCTACCTTGTTCTGATGCTATGTTTTTGTCTTCCGTCGAGCTTCTTGATCTGTCGCTCTTCTCAAACTCAGTACATGCTGCTACTAACATTTGATTTACTATACAGACAGTCAAGACACCACAACAAGCGTAAAATCACGACAAACATAAAACAATTACAATCTATTTAACTGATCAAGGAATGCTAGAAATCTCATTATAAATGTAAAAAAGAGTGGAAGATAAACATCAGTTGCATTTTATTATGATAAAGACAAGGGGAGTTTACAACGAAGCCTTGATGTTTAGGCTCTCCTTTGGTAGGTCCGTATCCAAGAATGTTTGCGACACCCTCATACACAAAGGTCTAAGATCTCACTATGTTCTTAACACATAAAAATAATCACACTCTGCACTCTTCTCTTGAAGGTATAATTGATTCTCCTCTCTAGCTAACTAAGGCAGTAGAGGTGAAGGAGTTATCCTTATATAACAATGGAGGAGGAGGATATGGGCCCTCAAATAATGGGGAAGAATCTTATCCTTTGGAGTAGTTCCTATTTTATGGAAATAAGAAGCCCAAAGGGGAATTCCTCGACCATATCCTCAAAACAAACTTCCCGCTCACCACCTCGTGAAGCTTCTAGTCGTGGAAAATTCATTTCTATTTTAAAAAATTTCCCAAAAGAGGATCGATGCGGGTCCAAAATTAAGATAGAGTGCCGATCCGTGTGGGTCCCAGTGCAAATCTTTGTTATTGGTGCAGGTCAGACACTAAGACAAAGCACTGACCTTGAAAACCAGGTTTATATAGGGATCTTCCAAAAAAGTTGTAAAGGGAGATGAATTGGCGGAAAAAGTGTGGTCTAGGGGTATGTATTCTATGCTTGGAAAGTACACAAGGGTTATTTTATGGGTCCTCCAGGATCAAGGAACGTGGAGTACAGGGACAGTGACAAATTGCTCTGTAACACATTCCAAAACGATGATCAGCTAGGGGATGATGCTCATATCGCTAACACATTTTTTGAAAGCCTTATATTTTATTCCACCACCCCTATCTTTAGACCTGGTGGTCAGTCAAATGCTACCCAGTTGGGGACAACGATGTTTGTAATATTCATTTTTTAGGACTGCCCATGAATCATGCATTAAAAATGCATTCCCAACAACATATGCAATAAAACAGTGAAATAATCACTTGGATCCCATGGATACATCTATGTAGCATATAAATACAAGAGGAGATAATAAATAAATGTAACTAGGTGGGTTAAATAGACCTCCCACACTAGTGTAGCTGAAAATGACTAAAAACCCCAAAACTACATTTTACTGGAGTTGTTGCATCAATGGAATGCGCAGTCTAAAGAGGGTTTTAACATAAAAACATGGGAGAATAATAGATCTACTCATATATTAATGAATAATGCTGAAACACAGTGATCTAGTCTCCTCATACAAAATACAAGAGAACCCGGCAAGGGTTTCTTGTCAAATACTCTGCATACAAATGTGATCTTCAGAAAATTACTGAATAATCACTACAAAACTGAAGAATAAGAGCATAGAAGGCTTAATGATGATTGATCTGATGCATATCCCTCAAAGGCTTCCTCCCATGAAAGGATGGACCTTCCAATCACAAGGAAACTCAGCAACAGAGCCACCAAACCATACAATGAACATTGCCTCCAGAATAACGCATTCCCTAGTAGAAACAATGTTGGGAATCTATGGGAAATGTGTGGTATGATACCAAAGATCTGAAAGAAGCTCAGGATCTCTCCAAACATATTTCTCAAGTGAAGGAAACCTTCCTGCAATGAGAAACTAGCTCAGAAGCCGGGATTCCAATCCCTTCCGCTGCTGCACCCAGCAACACTGCACAATCTCCGGCAAAGATGTGCTGATGAAGATGGCTAAAGCTTGGCCTAATAACCTAATGTGGAATGATGAATCCAAGCTCTCCCAATGAGGCTCCTAAAAGGAAAGAGGTGGGATTCCTGCCCGAGAACACCTAGTGCTAAACAACACTGCAACTTTGCTAAGCAACAAAGCAGCAACAAGTCTTGGCAGACCAGAATAATAGACTAGAACATGAAGAATAATTATGCCATCCTATTCCTTATATAATACATGATTTTTCTTGCCCTTGGCCCCACTCAATTAGGTTACTTCTATCCCAAGATACATCTCCCTCCAAAATTGCGTTATTCCTTCTTGGATTCCACCTCCACTAAAACTGCGCTGTTGACTTAGTCAAAGCAACGTGATTTTAACTCTGTTCACACATGGAGGTGTTTTATTGAGATAGAAAGAGTGCCCCCATTTTACACTTAGAGTGTTTTTATCCTCCTTAGGGGACTTATGGGCTTTTCTACCCATTTCTTCACCGGCTAAAGCTGCTGCTAACTCTAATGTTCCATTTAGCTTTGAGGCTAAAATTTTGGAACATTACAATGTTATTGCACAACTTGAAAGCAAATTTTGGCTTGTTGAATGCATGTTTCTCAAAAATTTTGAGGTAAGTTACCCCATAAAGTCCTCCCTTATATAAATTTGAGAAATATAATTAGTACACAATGAACATTACAAATGGTCAATTTTATGAACGTTAATAATTATATCGGCATTAATGTACATTTATTAATATTTTCCATGATCACCAACTACAGGTTATTCAAAGATAAGGTTCTTCTGAGTGATAATGCCTTGCCCGGTAGCTACGAAGAGGCAAATAAATTGTTGAAAATGTTGGGTGTTGAGTACGTATCATATCATGCATGCCCAAATGATTGTATTCTATATAGAGGAGAATATGCAAACAAAGAGATATGTCCGAAATGTGGGCATGACAGATATGATAAATAAAAAAAGAAGGGTAAATCACGTACTAGTCATCCTTTTAAGATATTGAGGCACAAGCCTATAATCGCAAGGATTCAAAGGCTCTTTCGTTGCAAAGAATTATCTATGTTGCAGGGATGGCATGCCTCACAGAGAAGTGAGTTGGGAGTTATGCGAATCCCAACTGATTCAATAGCCATGAAACATATAGAGGATACATGGCTTGAAAAATTCAAGGATGAAGTATAAGTCTACAAATCAACATAGCCATGGATGGCGTCAACCCATATTCCCTCCAGAACACCAACTATTGTGTTTGGCCTGTAGTAGTGACCAATAACAATATCCCCCCATGGTTTTCCGTGAATAATGAACATCTTATGTTGGATCTCATAGTCCCTAGTAGAATACAAGTGAATAATATGGATGTCTACTTACAACCACTGGTAGATGAATTGAAGGAATTATGGGATAGGATAAATGTATATGATGTATCAAGACCCATCGTAGCAGAGAGGAGTTTTACGTTGTATGGCATATTTCCTTACACAACACATGAATATCTAGGCTTAGGAGTTTGCTCTGGTAAATTACATGTTTAATTTATTGATTTATTTATATATGTAACAATATTATTTCACATATTAGTTATTTAATTTGTTTTAATTGTTCTAATCTCCATGATATTCTTTAAAGTTACATGCATATAAATTGTATACAATAATCTCGCAGGTCTTGTAACAAAAGGGTATTTTGGATGTAAATGTTGTGGACCTTCTCTAAAAGCTAGATGGTCCAAGGCGAAAGCCAGTGTATGATTGCTCCAGGGTATTCCTCCCAGAAGAACACCCTTATAGAAGAGCAGCATCCGCTTTCAATGGTAAATTAGAGAGAACCTAAAGGCCTCCAATAATGACACCAACTGAATGGATTAGAGCATATGAGAGAGAGAAGGAGAAGGAGTTCATATAAATGTTTGATTCAAATGGGGATCCTATGTTCGATGATCCAGAATTCTTCGACACCTATGTTGAGAAATTTCCCATTGGGATGAAAAGGAAATCTATCTTTTATAACCTTCCATATTGGGAACATCTTAATATTACCCACTTATTAGATCCCATGCATATATTTAAATATGTTTCATATTCTTTATGTAGGAACATATGATCGAAACAAAGTGACACATTGGCTATTAGGAAAAATCTTATTACTTCAAAAACTAAAAATAAAATTTGGCCAAGACGATTAGAAAGTATAGGATCAGAAGCAGGCGCTAGTCCCTCTAATTCATGGTATTTCAAAGAAGGTAATGTCCCATGGATTTGAAAAAAGATGATATTTCTTTGGCAAAGGATTTTATAATGGTTGTGAGGGTGCCATCTTCATACAGGTCTTCACTACGGTGCTGCTTCACCGTGGATGACCATTTGTCGGGGTTGAAATCGCATGACCATTTGAATCTTCTAAGAGTACGTACAACATCAAAAGCATGATTTTATTATTTTTTATATTAATAAATTTTATCCCATGCATGGATCATAAAACATAACTAATTTTGTATATTAATTCATGTGTTTATAACTTTGCAGTGTTATTATCCTTTGTTCATGCATGGGTGTGTGAAACATGAATTCTCTTAGGACCTAGGACGTGCCATATCTAAATTATTTGCATTTTTACGTTGGATTATGTCAAAGGAGATTCATGTGAATAGAATTCCAAGGTAGCGTCAAGACATAGTTGATATTATTTGTATGTTTGAGAAGGAACTGTCGACGAGTTTCATGGACTTGCATGTTCATCTTCTAATCCACCTAGTAGATGAGGTTGAATTAGTTGGAGTGGTTTCTTGTTGTTGGATGTTCTTCTTAGAGAGGTACATGAAGAAATTGAAAGGTTTTGTTCGACAAAGGGAGAAACCCGAGGGGTCTATGGAAGAGGGGTACATATCATATGAGTCTTTCTATTATGCCAGTGAGTACATCAAGCAGATCGACAACAGACTAGGTGCGGTGATTTGGGATGATGAAAGGGATGAAGACAAAAGATAAGGGGAGTAGCTCCAAACGAGTGGAAAAAAGTGCTTGATAAAGAGTAAGCGACTTATAATTTTTCAAATTTACACAAAGTAAATATTCATGTTAAACTTAAATATAATGTATATTTTTTTCTATATGTACTATATAATGTCAGTTTGATTTCATCAGCGAATGAAAATATTGAAGCAATCAATAAATTCGTTCTTTACAATTCCAAAGCAATAGAAACATGGGTCACATTGTACGAACACAAGAGGATGAAATGGGATAGTGATAGGAAAAAATTCAGACATTTGAATGGTAGAAGTGTGCCTTATCCTGATCATTTAAAAGAAAATATGCAAAAATATGTCCCAACAATTGGGTTGCTGACCAAGTCAGAGAGAAATACGGTGCAATCGGTCGTTACCCACGTGCTGAAGAGGATGTGCTAAATGTAGGGATTGGGTGCAACAACTCGGTAATTATCTATTTTATTTATATGTACATTTTAAACTTAATAATGCACCTTTAAAATGTAATTACATCTATATTTCATATTTTAACTGTTGGGTTATTAGAAGACACATGACACTATGATTTTTTAACTTTTCTATAATAGGTGCATTTGTTCCCATCTATGTGGGCATATGGACACCATTTTCACACAGAAAATGCCGATGCTGGACACATCACACAAGATTGTGGAGTGGAAGTCAAGTTCAATCAATCTAGTCTATCTAGCCACTGCATCAAAACCTAGTACGAGGGATGTTAGGTTACGTTGGAAAGATACAAGAGATCATTGAAGTGGATTTCTCTTCTTTCGAATGTGTTATTTTTAGGTGCAAGTGGTTGGACACCTTTGATCGGAATAATGTAAAGGAAGATCACGATAGTAGGTTGATATGTATCAACTCTAAAAATATGTGGGATGAAGCTAAGGAGCCCTTTGTTTTCCCCAAACACTGCAACCGGGTGTTTTTTTACCCAGATGTATTGGAGAGGGATTGGTGGTTCGTATTGAGACATGACCCTAGATAAAAACATATTTTTGAGAAAAATAATGTTATCATGCCATGTGAGCTGGAGGATAATGAGGGTGGTCATGAGAACCAAGAGTGATATGGTACATGTTTTATTTCATCAATATTTATACTTTTTAAGATGGGTTTTTTCGAAACATTATAATATGTATTTTGAATTAATTGGTAATTTGCATTATGGTTGTTAAAATCAATATTTCACTTGATAATTTGCAATTATGTTGATCTAGAAGACGATGGCGTACTGTATACAACTACAATTACAATTTTATAATTTTACATAAAATTTACAATTATAATTACAATTTTACAAATTTACATATATACCATTGCAATTACAATTTTAGAATTTTACATACAATTAGAATTACAATTACAATTTTACAATTTTACATATGTACAATTACAATCATTTCACAATAAATTAAATATTACAATTACAATTAAAATTTTACAAATATTTTACATACAATTACAATTAAAATTACAACTAAAAATACAATTACAATTTTAGAAATTTACATACAATTAGAATTAAAATTACAATTTTACAATATCATGATCATTTAATATTAAATTAATTAATAAACATCACGATCATGATAACCATCGTACAAACATCATATTCGACTAAACATTCAAATTTGCTAACATCATTGTGATCATGATCATCTAACAAAACACAATTAGCATTGTATAACGTCATCACAACACAAACATCAAATATACATCTAATGTGAAATAAGTGCTATCCCATACACATCTATCTGCAACCCACACATTAAATGAACATATCTAACATGACCTAACAATATACACATCATGATGATCACCAACATGTAAATTAAGTACAAATGCAACATGAACATAATATACATGGACCATATATATATATATGTGTGTGTGTGTGTGTGTGTGAATAATGTAAAAAATATACAACTATAATATAAATGTCATATATTAGTTGGTGGTACATCATCGATAACAGTACTAGTCGAGGCCTACTTAGTCAATGGTGCAGCCTTGAAAAGTTGAGATACATGCTGAACATCACCTGCCTAATGATCTGGTACTGGTGCCTCATGCTGACCAAGATCAACTGTCGATTGCTCATCATGATGACTCCCCATGTTCGATGGTCCAGCCTGCTCATGATCATGAGTATTGCTGGATGCTGTAGGCTACTTACTCGACATGACCGATGGTCCAGCCTGCTCTCCATGATGACCGCTAGTCCATGATAGTGGAGGCTGATCATTTGGCGCAGTGTGAGGTGAATGATGATCACTCCCCTGATCGTGATCATCGAATGATGCATCACTGCTCGCAGATTGTTGATCACATGCTGCGTCTTCAACACATCTATAACGTGTAAGGGCCCTCCTTAGTTGCGTAGCTAAGGTTGTAGCTCCTACGACATGCCGCATCAGGCTGTACATGTCATGCGTCATGCCTCTCCACATATGTACCAACCTACCATTGGCCTGTATGTCTCTCATAGTAGCGGGCTTGACTCTCGCCTTAACAAACAATGCACATAGTTGGTTGCCCAACTCCATTTTTAGTCTACTTTCAAGCCTACCGCACCTAGAAAAAGGTGGTATTGATGCACCAATAGGAGCAGGTCTGTCTGCACTGGCCTCATGATCCTCGACATCTACCAGATCCTGATTGTTATCAGGATCCACACCTGGATCATTTGGTGGCGTTGGCATGTCCTCGCCATCAAAATACCCAATGTTTGAAAAATATATATAAGTACACAACAATAATTAAACAATTTCGTTACACAATTTAATAAAAACAAGTTAAAGAAGATGTTAAAATAAATTTAAATAAAACAATAATATTACCTCTATCATCCGGCGACTCATCATTTGTGAAGAGGATGTTGGCACACCCTCCCCAATCCAAACCAGCATAAGGATAGGGGACCATAATGAATGGATGCTCATCAACACTAGCTAGCAACTACAATGCATCATGCGATATCCTTTTTGAGATTCAACAAGATTATGAGCTTAGTGAAAAGAGTTGCCTTCATTAAGTGGGCCTGTAGGCTAATTTTGGCGCAAAGTTTATTTTTATACTATGTCTATTTTTAGACATGTCGATCATATTCTATGAGTTGCAGGATGCTATTTGTGGATGGTTGGTCAAGTTGGAAAAATAGATGGACTTCTATTTTTAAACATATTGGGCGGAATCTATTTTTAGATTGCCACTATAAAAATAGATATGTCGAATATTATTAACTCTTAATAATATTTGGACTCTAAACATTATCTTATTCTCTTGGAGCACTTTAGTTAAGTGCACGGATGTGGCACAACAACTGACAGAAGGAATTACACTATTCCCGAGGGTTTACTGGAGCTAATGCATGAGGACTTCAGTTAGAACTCATGTGACAGAGTTTGGTGGAGTTATAGAAGTAGTTGGTGGAGTTGTATTTATTTTAACTCAGTTAGACTCAATTGAGCTAGTTGTATCTAGTCTAACTGATTGATACACTAGTGAGAGTGGAGTGAATTAATTATTTAATTAATTCACTAAATAATAACTCATTAATCAACTGAATAATACATCAGTTAACTACAGTGCATGGCAGTTTCAGTGGAGACCAGTGGAGAGATAGGTGAAAGAGCAAGTGTGACTATCAGTTGTGACTATAGTGTTGCATTGTTTGCACCACACATTCATTGGAGATGCCAATGAGGATTGCACAGTCAATATAGGGTGGATTCGAGTTCATTCAGAGCCATTCTTTAGCAGGGATTGCGCAGTAGAGGCAGGCTAAAGGCTGGCAAAGATCGGTGCATGGATTTGCAAGATCAGGCCTGATTAGTGTGTAGCGATTGGATTGTACTGAGAGCTTGTGATAAGCTTTGTATGAGGATTGTTACATGATCTCTATGACATATATTATATACAGATAGTTGGGGTTTTCAGCTTCAGGCTTTCCCGTTAAACAACTGTGTTAATGTGTGTGAATTTTTATTGTTTCATGTGTGCATTGCTATCTTGATTTTATTTCCGCAAATGATCAATGGTGGAATAGATTCTGTATTTTGCATGAAGTTAAAATAATGTGATATCAGAAGAATCTTGGATATATAACACATAAGTTATATAATTTCTACATGGTATCAGAGAAGTATTGATTGGAGGAGATTGCAATTATTGAAGCGGTTGAGTTTTGTGCTGGTGGAATTCGAATTTGCTGCAGTGTTTTCTTGGTGTCGAAGTTGAGCATTCATTGAAATGTATTTTAAAGGATTGCGATTGGAGTATGCCCTTGATGGCAGCTCAAATTATATTTCATAGAAGGATAGGATGGAGGCGGTGCTGGATGATAATGGGTTGAAGGATTCATAGATGCTGATATTCCAAAGCCTGGTTCTAGTGATGCTGCCGCACTTGACACATGGAAAAAGAAGGTAGCGAAGTGTCGAAGGATTCTATTGGAAGGTGTGAAGGACCACATTGTGTCCAGCCTTCATGGTAAATCCACTCCATTCTTAATGTGGAAGGCTTTGACAGAATTGTTCCAAAGAAGAAGCGACCAGCGGAAGTTGGCACTTAAAGACAAGCTCAAGAAAATAAAAATGGAGAAAGGCAACAGTATACCAAAATACGTCATGAAGTTTGTCCACTGCAAGGATGAGCTGGGAAGTGTGGGGGTTACTGTTGATGAAGAAGGCTTGGTGAGCTTGGATCTCCTTGGGCTTCTGAAGAGTTGGCATAGCTATGAGGACTGTGTCAATGGTCGGGAGAAACTGCCAGGATGGGAGCAACTTTGGTCAGATCTTGTGCAGGAGGAGATAAGGCAGGGTACCAGGGATGGATCTTTATTGAAGAATGAAGATGAAGAAAATTGCGCTTTGGTTGCAAAATTAAGGAAAGGGAAGGGGAAGAAAAATCCTTCCCAATCTGGTGCGAAAGGCAAGAAGCAGGACTTGTCCAAGGTGAAGTGCTTTCACTGTCACCAACACGGACATTACGCCTCTAATTGTCCACAGAAGAAGAAATATAAGTAGGCTGCTAGATCTGTAGTTGGAGAGGCCTTAGACTCGTTGTTTGAGCTGGATTTTTTGCTGATCGCATGCTTGGTTTCAAGTGTGATGGGATCAGTGTGGTTCTTGACAGTGGTGCGTCTTTCCATATGACCAGAGACAAAGATTTGTTTAGTGATCTGGATGAAAAGGATCTTGGAGTGCACATCGAGATGGGCGATGATGGTAGATACAGTGCGACTGGTATTGGGACCATTTCCTTTGAGAGGGAGTCTGGTAAACCTTTCATCTTGAAGGATGTCATGCATGTTCCAGGATTGAAGAAGAATCTGATCTCTGTGGCGATGTTGGAAGACAAGAGTTATGATGTTGTTTTTAGCAAAGGAAAATCCTTCCTGTGCAGTAAAACAATTGGTCAAACTAGGAGGATATGGATTCAAGTTAAGAATATTTATCAATTGCAGGTAGATGGCTATGCAACAATGTCAGGGAAACAGAAGGAGTGGTGAGCCGAGATGAGGGCGAATTGTGGCACAGGAGATTGGGCCATCTTCACCATGGCACTTTGAAAATTTTGCAGCAGATTTGTACCGGGCTTCCCAAGGGTACACTTGCGCAGTCAGATCAGTGCAAGGGATGTACTTTGGGAAAATTTGTGAAGACCAATTTTCATGAGAAGGATAGTCGCGCCATGATGATCCTTGAGAGAATTCACACAGACGTGTGTGGAACTTTCTCAGTTGCTTCAACAAAAAAACACATGTTTATGTGATATTTATTGATGACTTTTCTCGTAAGTGTTGGATCTTCTTCATGCAGAAGAAGAGCGAGACATACTAAAAGTTCTGTGAGTTCAAGGCACTGGTTGAGAAAGAGTCGGGGAAGCAGGTGAAAGCTCTAAGGAGAAATAATGGTGGTGAATACATCTCTGGAAAATTCAAAGATTTTTGCAGCGCAGAAGGAATTCGAAGAGAACTCATAGCGCCTCATAATCCACAGCAGAATGGGGTCGCGGAGAGAAAGAACAGAACGATCGTGGGTGATGCACGGGCGATGTTGCATGATCAGGGCCTTCCCATACACTTGTGGGCTGAGGCATGCAACACCGCGGTTTATGTGCAAAACCGTTGTCCTCACAGAGTACGTGGCATGAGTGCATCCGAAGAGGCGTTTTCTGGTAAGAAGCCTGATATTTCTCATTTGAAGATTTTTGGCTCACCTGTTTACATTCATGTGACGAAGGATGCTAGGAAGAAGCTGGAGCTGACCGCAGAGTTTGGGATATTTTTGGGGTACACAGAAACACCCCACAATTATCGTGTGTATTTTCCAGACAGTCAGATGACTGTTGTGCGACAGGATATCAAATTTCATGAGGAGAAAGCCATGAAGTTGTCGCTTGAGAGGGAGCTACACTTGCATGCATATGAGGAGCTACTTGTTCCTAAAGATGAGCCTTAGGATGTGGATCAGCCATAAGAGGAGGTTCATGGAGTGGAAGAAGCCACTCATGCAGCACCAAACATCAGAGGGTGGAAGCAAACTACGGAAGCTGAGTCACTAAATATTGATGCAGCGCAGAATGTAGGAGCACCTACATCACAATGCATACAGAGACAGTCACCTGACCGATTTACTGGATACATGGCTTTGTTGAGCAAGTGTATCGTGACGGAACCATCCTCTTTCGAGGAAGCTGTGGAGGATCTCACATGGGTAGATGCCATGGTGGAAGAGTATGATTGTCCCAAGGAGATTGTCGCAAGGCCGGAAGGGAAATCAGTGGTAGGTTCGAGATGGATCTACAAAGTGAAGCAAGCTGCTGATGGGAGCGTCGAGAAGTATAAGGAAAGATTTTTTGCCCGGGGTTTCTCACAGATTGAGGGGATTGACTATGAAGAAACCTTTGCACCTGTCACAAGGGACCATCCTTGTTCTTTCAGCACAGGTGGGTTGGCACATTCATCAGATGGATGTGAAGACTGCATTCCTCAATGGAGTCATTGAGGAGGAGGTGTACATTGAGCAGCCTGAAGGATTCAAAATCTTCAGTAGTGAGTCGCATGTGTGTAGGCTCAAAAGAGCGCTGTATGGGCTGAAACAAGCACCTCGTGCTTGGTACACATAGATAGACAGTTATTTCACCGGACTTGGTTTCGCCAAGAGTGAGGCGGATCCAAACCTATACCAGATTGTGGTGGAGGGTAAGTTGTTGATCATTGTGCTTTATATAGATGATTTAATACTAATAGGTGATGAACTGTTTATACACTCATGCAAGGCAGACCTTGCAAAGTAGTTTGAGGTGAAGGACTTGGGCCTCCTTCATTATTTCCTGGGATTGGAAATTTGGCAGCAGAAGGGTGGACTATTTGTGTCTCAAGGCAAGTATGCCTGGGAGATACTAGAAAAGTTTCACATGCAAGGTTGCAAGCCTATCGACACTCCTCTTCCTGGTGGTTGGAGGAAAGAGGATGCTACATTGGCAGAGGTAGTGGATGCCACTGTTTATCGAAAGTTGGTTGGTTCGCTCATGTATCTAGTCAATACATGACTGGACATATTCTATGCTATGAACCAACTTTCACAAGCTATGGTTAAGCCTACCAAGCTCTTTTGGAAGGCGGGCAAGCATGTCCTGAGATATCTCAGGGGCACATCGGGATATGGATTGTGGTACAGATAGTTAGATGAGTTGAAGCTGCATGGCTTCACGGATGCAGATTGGGCAGGAAGCCCAACGGACATAAAGAGCACATCTGGAGGGATTTTTAGTATCGGATCTACAACAGTTTCTTGGTACAGCAGGAAACAAAGATCCGTGGCACTCAGTTCAGCGGAGGCCGAGTACATGGCAGCAAGTTTGGCTGCATGCAAGGCTATATGGATGAGGAAGATCCTGGTTGGATTGTTCAGTTCACACTTAGATCCTACTGTGATATATTGTGATAATCAGAGTTGCATTAAACTCTCAGTTAATCCAGTATTTCATGATATATTTAAACATATTGACATTCGGTACCATCATATCAGAGATTATGTGCAACGGAATATCATGTTGCTTTCTTACATTCCTACGGAGGATCAAGATGTAGATATTTTGACGAAGGTGCTCACTAGGAGAAAATTTGAATACCATAGAGACAGGATCTGGGTGGCAGATAATCCCTATCTTGTTGAGAGGGAGTGTTGATATTCAACAAGATGATGATCTTAGTGAAAAGAGTCGCCTTCACTAAGTGGGCCCGCAGGCTATTTTTGGCACAAATTCTATTTTTAGACTATGTATATTTTTAGACATGTCGATCATATTCTATGAGTTGCAGGATGCTATTTGTGGATGGTTGGTCAAGTTGGAAAAATAGATGGACTTCTATTTTTAGACATATTGGGCGGAATCTATTTTTAGATTGCCAGTCTAAAAATAGATATGTCGAATATTATTAGCTCTTAATAATCTTTGGACTCTAAAAATTATCTTATTCTCTTGGAGCTCTTCAGTTAAGTGCACAGATGTGGCACAACAGTTGACAGAAGGAATTATGCTATTCCTGAGGGTTTACTAGAGCTAATGCATGAGGACTTCAATTATAACTCATGTGACAGAGTTTGGTGGAGTTATAGAAGTAGTTGGTGGAGTTGTATTTAGTTTAACTCAGTTAGAATTAGTTGAGCTAGTATCATCTAGTCTAACTGATTGATACACTAGTGAGAGTGGAGTGAATTAATTATTTAATTAATTCACTAAATAATAATTCATTAATCAACTGAAGAATACATCAGTTAACTACAATGCATGGCAGTTTCAGTGGAGACCAGTGGAGAGATAGGTGAAATAGCAAGTGTAACTATCAGTTGTGACTATAGTGTTGCATTGTTTGCAACACACATTCATTGGATATGACAATGAGGATTGTGTGAGCAAGGCTGGAGTAATTCGAGTTCATTCAGAGCCATTCTTCAGCAGGGATTGTGTAGTAGAGGCAAGCTAGCAGGTGGCAAATATCAGTGCATGGATTTGCAAGATCGAGCCTGATTAGTGTGTAGAGATTGTATTGTACTGAGAGCTTGATATGATAAGCTTTGTATGAGGATTTTTACATGATATCTATGACATATATTATATACAGATAGTTGGGGTTTTCAGCTTCATGCTTTCTCATTAAACAACTGTCTTAATGTGTGAATTTTTATTGTTTCATGTGTGCATTGCTATCTTGATTTTATTTCCGCAAATGATCAATGGTGGAATAGATTCTATATTTTTCATGAAGTTAAAAAAGTGTGAGATCAAGATAATCTTGGATATATAACACATAAGTTATATAATTTCTACAATCCTTGCGGAAAACTCAGTCTCGTCCCTCTTGGGCATCATCTGTCCCCACATGTGCATCCATGCATCTAGCATCGGCCTACGAGGCTGCCGAACAAAAGTAGGCCTCATCTCTAGAAATATCTCAAAAAATAAACAAAAAATATCAAAATAAAAAGGGAAGTTGACCCTACCTTATGCATGAGAAGGTCATCTATCTAAGGCTATACATAACTGCCACAAAAAAATGGCAGACCACATGACAAGTCGTGGCTCCTGTACTAAAGAATCAACATAATATAGAAGCAAGAAACTAATGCATTTCCCATTGCTGGTGTTGTGTGAAATGGTAGAAATAAGAAGTGAGAGGCACCTCACCTCCTCACTACCAATTTCAGTAATATGTAATTGATCTCCGGAGACCTGAAAATCTGAAGGAGACAGTATATCCGCACTAATGTATCTCTGGGAGTACACCAACGGACTCCCTCCTACATAACCAACTGGAACCTCTGGTAATGAGGGAAAATACACCCCTCTCCTCGATATCACTATAATGAAATAGATTTCCTCCTTAGTGGGCACGTACCACTGGTTAGGACCAACCCGAAAAGCCTGTAGGTGGGCATTCCACCTGCGGATAAGATGTCGCAAAAACAAGCCATGGCCCTTTACAGAAGTAGCCTCCTCATAGAGCTTGAGGAGGCCTACCTGCCTTGGGAGCCCTTGGGTAGTTGCTGTAATCGGGCGAGGGTATGCATCTCTCTCCCTCTCTTGTGCCTCCAACAGGCGAACCATGTTATACTGGTCCACATGTTGTTGCTGCTATTCCCTCTCTTCTCTCCTTTCATGTATCTGAATGATTGACATATTAAATATTTTTTTTTATTAAATGAGACATGTATTTAGGAATATACATATATAATTTTTTTTGAAAAAAAAATAGTCGGTGCGCCACAAAAAACAGGCATGCACCGGTCACGGTGCGTCTTTTTTTGTTGTGCACTAAAGACGGTGCACTTGCAAATTTGCAGCGCGCTGGAGGCGGTGCACCTGCAAATTTGCAGCGCATTGGAGGTGGTGCACCTGCAAATTTTTAGTGCACCGCCCTCCTGGCATTGTTCCAAAGTCAACGGTGCGGTGGTATAATAGACTGCACCATTGAATATGGACCAATGTCGAGAGGCCGGTGCATTGAAAAAACTATATGCCCCGAGGCGTATAGTATGGTCAGCGCACCAACCTCCTGATAGGAGTACATAGTCAACAGTGTAGTATTTTACCAGCCCACACCGTTGACCATGTCTAAATGCTGAAATGTGGTGCGCTAACAAAATTACCCGCCTCGGGGCAGATATTTTAGTCAATGCACTGCTTTGCCACTATTTCACAGGGTCAATGGTGTGGCTGGGTAATCGACCACACCACACTTTTTTTAAATTTTAAAATATCATAGTGCACCTTTCGATACCGCACTGAAAATGGTGCGGATACCATTAGCACTGGTTGCAGTACGACCTGTAAATTTACAGGCATCACTGTGAACTGTTACAACCTGTAAATTTATAGGAAACACCGCGAATCGATGCGATCCGAATGGCTCGAGCGCATTGCGTGAGAATAAAAAAAAAGGTTAATTTTAAGCTAATTTACAATTCTAATCCGCTAAAAGGCTTAATTATGGAAAAAAAAGAAAAATGCCTATACATTTAGTCGTCGAGGAGGCATATTGGTTGTATAATATGTAAAAGTAAATTTTCCACCATTTTGCAAAATTCAAAATGGAGATGGTGGGAAATGCACAACAACAATGCATGCAATGGGTGCAATGGGAGCACCGATGTCAAGGTGCATTAGACAAGGGAAAGTTGCATCGGTGCTTGAGAGCTCTGGAGCACTGAAAAATGAAAAATGTGGTTTTTTGGCTGTAATTTTTTTTTATTTAACCCTGTTCTAGTGCGCGGGGTTTTATAGGTGCACCGATGCGGTTTCTTAAGACCACACCAAGTGGTTTTAGTTTTGGCACAGGGTTTTAGGACACACCGGTGTGGAATATTTGTAAAGCACTAGTGCGCTACAATAATAAGACACATTGAGCAGGTTTGTATGGAGCGCACAGTGTCTTGGTGTGCCAATGTTGTTTGCGCACCGGTGCTTTCTCTTGTTGAACACACCAGCATGGTTTAGGATGATAAGCGCACCAGATGAAAAACATCCGCAAAAACCTCCGCCCGCCAACCTCCTCTAGTAACCTCCACTACAAACAGATGTTTGGGGTATTTTTATAAGGGGTTCCTAATTTTTTTTTTCTAGAGGGTATTTTCCTTGTAGTGCCTGTACAAAAATCATTAGGGAACTCTATCTCAAGAAGTCGAGAAGGAAATGAGTAGAACCTCAAACCATTCAATTTGTTGGAAGAAAAACAGAATGAATGATAGGGGGTGTGCAAATGGAAAAATATACCGACCCTGGAAACTCCATTGTCTCTGTTCAGATAGGTGATGTCCTTATCTCCAATGGGCTTATAGACCTAGGGGTAGCCATTAATGTTATGATCAAGCAAACCATGGATCAACTTGGGTTGGTCCATATTCATCCTACTACTATTGTGATTGAATTAGGAGACAGAACTCAAATCAAGTTGGAGGGAGTGCTGGATGATGTGGTTGTTTCGATAGACTCTTGGGAATACCTCACATACTTCATTATTATTGAACCAAAGAATCCTATGTGAGGACATCCCTTGATCTTGGGACTACCATGGCTTGCTACAGCCGATGCCTACATTGGATGCCATTATGGTGACATGTACATTTCCCATGGAGATTCTAGGAAGAAAGTCACCTTATATCCACCTACTAGATCTATCTAGGAGCTTCGAAATACCTTATGGCTAGATTACAGTAGTAACGAGGAGACTCATTCAGTTTCTATGATACATCATTATACTGAGTCAACTAAGGAGGGTGAGATACAAGACTTCTTGAATAATCTAGATACCATGCCAAATTTTGAGTCGATGTGTCAAATATTTAGTCTATATTTTCAAGAAATTCATGATTCCCAACCTTCCTCACCACATCTTCTAGCAGCACCACTTTATACTCTCGAACTTGAAACCACTCTTGTTCAGATTAGTCTAGGAAAAATCTTTATATATTAGCTCAGACCTGGATGCATCCCAACAAGAGAAACTTGTAAATTTGTTGCAAAACCATCTTGATGGCTTTGCATGGGGGTATGAGGACATGAAAGGCATCCCTCTTGAAACCTACACTCATCATATTTATATTCAGGACCTGTACGAAAACCCCAGAGATGTATGAACCCAACTTTAAGAGAAGTAGTGAAGGAAGAATTACAAAAAATTTTAACTGCTAACTTTATTTATCCTATATCTGATAGACAGTGGGTCTCTCCATTGGTATTAGTTCCGAAGAAAGATGGTATATGGCACATTTGCATTGATTACAGAGAATTTAATAAAGCCACTCTCAAGGATTAATTTCCCCTTCCTTTCATCAATCAGGTGCTTGATACCCTTGTCGGTAAAAAGTACTTTTAATTTTTAGATGGATTTAGCGGTTATAACTAGATACAGATCCCACCCAAGGATCAAGATAAGACTAGCTTTACATGCCCTTGGGGGACATTTTTATATCGAGTTCTCCCTTTGGGCTATGTAATGCCCCAACCACCTTTCAAATGGAAGTTCTGGCCATTTTTGCTGACCTTGAGTGTGTGGATATGGATGAATTTTTAGTATTTGGTGTTTCATTTCATGAAGCCCTCAAAAATATGGAAAAAGTGCTTTCTCGTTGCCAAGAATCTCACCTTGCCTTGAGTGACAAAAAGTGTTGATTAATGTGCAAAGAAGGATTAGTTCTTGGCCACCTCATTTCTGACAAAGGTATCTAGGTTGACCCAGCTAAGATAGAGGTTATTTTTGTCTTTCTACACCCAAAACACAAAGGGAAGTGAGAGAATTCCTGGGACATCCGGGCTACTACAAGAGATTAATTGAGAAGTTTCTAAGATAACTACCCCCATTTTTCGATTATTAGTTAAGGATAGTGAGTTTTCTTGGTCCACATCTTGCCAATAGTATTTTGAGACATTAAAGGAAAAATTAGTACATGCACTTGTTTTGAGAGGGCCTAACTGGTCACTTCCATTTCATATTTCCTCCAATGCTTCAGATACTTCCATTGGCGCAACTCTAGGATAAGAAGAGAATAAAAGGTCCTATGTTATCTACTTCATCTGTAAAAACTTGTCACCCATCGAACTAAATTATACAGTGACTGAGAAAGAGTTTTTAATTGTGATTTTTGCTATTAATAAATTCGGACACTACATAACATGATATGAAGTATTTGTGCATACTAATCATTCTGCAATAAAATATTTGATGAATAAACCATTGAATAGCAGTAGAGTGACTAGGTGGCTACTTTTTCTTCAAGAATTTAATGTTACTATTGTTGATAGACCAAGAAAATCCAATGTTGTAGCAGATTAACTTTCCAGATTAAATAATCCTGGTGAAGTAATTCCTGTTGATGATGATTTCCCTGAAGAACATATTTTTGTTGTGTCAAAAAAATCCCCGTGGTTTGTTGACATAGCCAATTATTTAGTCACCGGAAAGAAACCAAATCACTTATCTACTCATGAAAACCGGAATATCATACATAAAAGTGCTGCATATTCTTGGGTTCAAGGATATATCTTTTACACTAGACCAGATCTTATTATCCATATATGTGTAAGAGAGGAAGAAGTGTTTGAAATATTAAAATTAGCTCATGATGAACCTTGCGGAGGCCATTTTGTTGATAAGAGAACTACATACAATATTCTACGAGTTGGCTATTTTTGGCCTTCCTTGTTTAAGGATGCCAAACAATATGTCAAGCGATGTGATAACTGTTAGCGAATGGGGCAACCAAACCAAACCAATGAAATGCCTTTATGTCCTAAGGTTATGATTGAGCCCTTTGAAAAATGGGTTATTGATTTTGTGGGACCCATAAACTCGACATGTTTAAATAAAACACATATATTGGTTTGTACATATTTTGTTACAAAATGGGTAGAAGCTAAAGCTGTTTATTTTGCTATTGAAAAAGTTGTTGTAGACTTTTTATTACTGAAATATTTACTAGATTTTGTGCCTAGGGAGATTGTTTCTAAAAATGGACCACTGTTTATTTCTAATCTGGTATAGGGTGTGATGGATCAATACAAAATTCAGCACAGGAAATCTACACCATATCGCCCGCAAGAAAATGGCTAGGTGGAATCTACAAACAAGGTAATTGAGTCCATCCTCACCAAAACAATGAACATGCATAGGAAGGATTGGGCCATCAGATTGCCAGAAGCATTATGGGCATATCGAACCACTTGGAGAAACAACATGAGACACACACCATATGAGCTGGTATATGGGAAACAAGTCCTTTTTCCGATAGAGTTCCAGATCAAGACCTTCTGGACTGTAGTTCAGCTGGGGTTATATCTCTCAGAAGCATAACAACATCGTCTACTATAGTTGAATGATTTAGATGAGTTTAGAAGGGATTCTGTTCAATAAAATATATTAGTTCAACAACAACACAAGAAATGGCATGAAAAGTATATCAAGAAAAAAAAATTCCTACCAGGTGATTGGGTACTCCTTTATGATTCCAGATTTAAACATTTCAATGGGAAATTCCACACACGTTGGATGGGACCTTATGAAATGGTTAAATTTTTTGAGAAAAGAGCAGTAGAAATCAAAACCATTTATGGGCAAGATTCAGTATTCCTTGTGAATGGGCATAGACCTTAAGGTGTATTTTCAGCCCCTCATAAAGGAAGATTTTATGCAGCAAGTACAACATCAATCCGAAGAAGAGATTGTAGGTGGCTGTGCCAACCTATTGAAAATCTGGTTATTTCTTTTACTGAAATTAATAATAATAATGATAATAATAAAGAGAAAAAAATGACAAAAATTGAAAAGAAAATATAAAGAAAAAAAGAATATATATATATATTTTTTCCTATGATCATGAAAATCAGTTTACTGACATAATCATAGAAGGATCAGCCTAAAAACTAGCATGTTGGTAGGAAGATAAAAAATTGGAATGTTTCTTGATCTTTACATGTGCTAATTGTCACCAAGAAGAAGCAGGTTTTAAGTGTAGGAATCGAGCCCTTGTCCAAGTTTGGGATAGCTAACACAAAAAATTTATGTAATCAACACTCAATTCCTGCTACATTTATTTTTGATTCAACACTATGCAAGCATATTTTTTGAGGTAAAATTATGCCCTTCTTCTATTCCAATTTTCATAAATTTCCCTCTATTTTTCTTCTTTTTTATCCCATGATTTACCACCCCTTTTCTTCAAATGGAAACTGTACCTATCCGATTTCATTTTTCCCCCTGATTTTTTCCCAACTCCCTTTTTCGATATGTCCCTCTTGGTGGTTTCACTCTTGAATTCCCTATTGTAATTTCGTTCCCATTCTGAAAATTTACTCTTTTCCGACTTCTTTTCTCCTTCATGGATCATATTACAGGATCTGATGTAAACTCACAAGTCAAATCAAAAGGAATACATTAATACCAAGGACTGGAAAATAAAACCTCCTTTGGATATTCAACAAATATTTCAAAATCCAACCTATGAATTAATTTTATCAGAAATTTTTGTTCCCTCTCTCTCTTCAGACATGCTACAAATGTCCCTAGGGTAGGAATATGTGTTCAATGTAGGAATGTTTAGTAAAGGAATGTCTAGTGTAGAAATTTTCAGTGCAGGATTGTTAAAGTGCAGAAGTGTTCAGTGCAGGAATTTGCACTGTTGAGCACTCCCAAGTATAAAAACACATGTTTTGGTTCAATAACAATGGTCTTCAGTGCAAAAATGTGTAACATGGTGCAGGAATACCTGGTGCAAGAATGTTCAGCTGGAAATCTTACTCTTGTTTTATGAAAATCTTGTGCTGGTAGAATGACTGCACCACTTTTAGATTATGGCATTCAATATTTTTTATTATGGTTAGAACTTGTTTTCATCATTTACTAAAGTAGGAGAGAAATATTTGAAGTAAAAATATATTTAAGTTATGAAATATTATTTTTTATAAGTACCATGTGCACCTTGTGTGAAATCATGAAGTGATTGTGGGATGTGTACGATTTACCTGTAATTTAATACTTACCTTTTTGAAAAAATCTTGTCACCTGTTAATGATGACCTAACCTCATACCATACCTCGCATCACTGTTATATTAAATCACCACCATAACCGCCACCCTTCACCAATGATCATTGCTTCTTGTACATCAGCCAATCCATATCGCATCCGTCCCAAGGTTGTGATTTTGATGATGGAGCATGACCGTTGGAGGGTGGCCGATATAGCGATGGATAGATAGCTCGGCTATCACATGTTTATTCAAAAAAGCTCCTGAATCCTTGCCGTGTGATCCTTCAAAGTTTTAGACAGAAGTTTAGTGAATTTGAATGGAGGATGGCACCTGTGAGGATCGAACCTTGGTCCATAAAAGAGGTAGAGAAAATGACCAAGTACAGGAACGGTCTTCCACTATTGCTGGAATCCGTGTTCCTCCTATTCCTGCTAAAATTCAATGGGTTTGACTGAGATATGGTGTTATAATTCACTCAAACCTTTGATGGGAGCCGAGCCAAGGTGGGATTGATGGAATTTGAAGTTACAGAAGAATCCATATCACAGGCCACGGGACTAACAACAGTAGGTGAGTAGCGGTTTAAAAAGGATAAGCTCGAGAAGAAGTTGTGGCGCCAGTTCGGGCTTGACAGAAAATAAAAGCTAGATTGGAAGAAAGGATTGCAACAAAATTCCATGCTAGGAAAATGGAAGGACTTGCTATATATATTACATAGATTACTCACTTGCGAAGGTCACTAGTCATTAACCTTTTTGTACCATATTCGACAGTTGCTACACTTCGAGTCAGGCAAGCTTATCAACTTCCCCTATTTTCTGCTAAGAAGTTTAGAGAAAATTTCAAAAGGAGTTCAGAAAAGCAAGATGAGCCAAATTACATGTAAGTTATACCATCATGGGTTGATTTCAATTTTAATCAAAAAGGAGTTGGAGGTTAGGAATATGACCTGGGAAGGATTTTTGAAAGAATTACAGGAAAGAGGCACAATGAATTCGTTACGCAAGAAGAGTGAAAGCAAGAAAGGGAAGCCTCAAACCCTAACTTTGTGCCCTACCAAGACTAAGAGAAGAGAAAAGTTAGTGTAGGAAGAGGAGCAAAGACCTGTCGTTGAAACCCCGTCCAAATCAAAGAGAACAACTTGGAGTTCAGCCAAGAAGAGGACTGCCTCTTCGAAGGAAGGTCACGTTTAGTCGACCTCTTTGATACTTTTGGATGATTCACCGCCTAATTCACTGGTTTACAACAACCTTTTTCTCCTTGCTGAGGCTGCAACCCACACAGTGGTCAATGAAGGCTACGAATATGAAGAAGATGTCACACCCTTGTCAGTTTTTCTTAGAAAGGTGAAGAAAAGGAAAACGATTCCGACACCTATTTCAAGTGTAGGCAAAGAATTGACAGTGGGTCAAACAAACGCTTGAGTGTAGGATACTGAAACCCTTTGTGACATTGAAATGCAGGAAATTGATGGCCAGGGTTATATCGTCCTTGATGATGTCGACACTTGTCTAGAGTCAATTGTTGAGAAAAATCCCGCATAAGAAGAATTGGGTGAAGAAAAATCCACTCTCCACCTGAACAGTCATATAGAAGAGCTCAAGAAACGTATTTATGGGTTGGAGATACTAAACCAAACCATGAAAGAGCAGGGGACAATGCATAAAAGGAAGAATACAGAGCTAACAGAGGAAGTGAAAGAACTTAAATGACAAGTGAAGGTATAGAAATTCCGAGCATCAAAATGCTACGACGTCTCTGAAAGGTGACCAAGCGAGTGAAGAAGGCTTATGGCAAGAAGACGAAGATAGTGAAAGCAGGGATTAACATACAAATACTTGATTGAAGGAAGGCTTCCTTGTTTTTTTTTTTTTGGAGCAGGTAAAGGTTGTGTGAGGACACACAACAAGATAGGGATGGGAGGATGTTGGTAGGCTAAATTGCTCCATTTTTAACCACTATCCTACTATATACACATGAACTAAAACCTCTGTTTCAACCTTGGAACCCATTCATTCCTGCACTTTTTCTGGAATCATGCCAATTCTTGCACTCTCTTTATATTTTCATATTAAAGGGTTGTCATGGAATTAATTATTTATTTATGGATTTTATACCTTTAAAATTATCTTTGCAACTAATATTTATTTTTTCCTAATGTATTTTATGAACAATGTATTAATCATTGTGGAAGAATTGACGAGTGCAGGTAGGATTCCTGCACGAGTTGGTGGTTTTTGCACTCCCGTGACGACTCACCATCTATACGAATCTTTCGTTAAATATCAGTTCATCTCAAATTAGGCTTGGAGCGGGAGAGAAATCAACAGATATTAAAGATTAGGATGCCAGACATATGCCTCATATTATAATTTTGTAATAGCCAAAAGGATTAGTTTAAATTATCGTTATGTTTTTGTTACGACTGTGGGCTTAAGGGCTTGTATTTATTGTAGAACTCTGATAGGAAATAGCTAGTGATGCTACAAAAATTTTGTGAATTATAATTATTCTAGTATCACCCTCTTTCTAGGTTGGATTCAGTCTCACGATGTACATTTTCACATTTGGAATATAATAGAAAGGACTGTGCCATGTTATTCTATTTTTTTGTTTCAATCTTATGTTGATTCATTGGTTAAGAGACTGAGTTTCCAAGTTTCGTAACAGGGAAACGATCTAGTTGGCTAGGGCCCGACCAACCCAGCGCATTCTCCCTTTGTTAAAGGTGTGTTAATTTAATTTAAATGCAAAGTGTGAATTAATTATTTCCATCGATTCTTTCACGAGTAACAGATTTGATTTCATTGCAATTGTTATGTTACAGATCTGTGGTGTTTACAATTAGTTGTGTTTGATTTTAACTTGCATAGTTTTTCCCTTTTGATGTTTGTTATATTTCTGCGAGAATAGTGCAAGTACGCTACCTGTACCAGTGAGTTCTCAATTTTTCAAGTCAATCTTCATGGTTCATTTCCGCAAGTCTTTTTACTACTTTCCTTTTGCAAAGATCTTTATTTATTTCAACAAGTAGGTGTTTATTTATAAAACATAGGCATTCTTAATATATGGAGTTTAGCTTAAGAGTTAATTGTGCTTTTATGAACATGGAATAAACATTGTTGTAACATAAGGATCTGTGCTCACACTTAACAATTTAGAGGAAAGGATTGAATCTCATGTTAACTACCAAATGAACCTTTTGAGTTAAAATGTTTAAGAAACATATTTGATTCATACGAAAAATCATCGCAGAGAGAAGATTTTTCGAATTTTGGCCTCTGTGATCCATCATAAAATTGTATAGAATTCTTTCTGTACTAATCACATTCAAATGAAATTTGTCGACACGTTTCAAACCAACTAGTGTGGTTCATCATCAAGATTAGGTGTGAGATCAGATCTGGATGTTGAGTTTAAATAGATGCAGAAATGGCTAAACTATCCGTTAGGATAACGACTAGTTTGACTATTAAAAATTCAAATAGATTAATAACGGCTAGTTTTATTTAATTAGTAAATTATTTAGTGATTTAATAAAATATATAGATCTTTTTATTTAATTTAATTTAATTATTATTATTATAATTATAATTATTATAATAAAAATAAAAATAATTATTTAATTAGTTATTACCTATTCTATTCTTTTATATTTATTTAATTATTTCTATTAATTTCCTTTCTTAAAAAAAAAAACAAACAAACCACCAAACCACTAAGAATATAGGGCAAGGATCCAACACCTTCTTATATTCCAGTCGTCATCTCTATTGAGGTTTATGGGTCTTTTTTCAATTTCTAAGGCCTCTCTTAACTTACGATGATGGAAATGGTCAATCTTTTTATTTTTAACTAAAGGGCCTCTTTCTGCTTTAAGAAAAGCCTTAAGGCCTTTCCATCATCGTAAGTTAAGAGAAGACTTAGAAATTGAAAAAAGACCCGTAAATCTCAATAGAGATGACAGCTGGAATATAAGCAGGTGTTGGATCATTGCCTTATATTCTTAGTGGTATGGTGGTTTTATTTATTTATTAAGAAAGGAAATTAATATAAATAATTAAATAAATATAATATAATAGAATAGGTAATAAAGAATTAAATAATAATAATAATAATAATAATTAATTAAACAAAACAAAATAAAAATATCTATATATTTTATTAAATCATTAAATAATTTACTAATGAAATAAAACTAGCCATTATTAACCTATTTGAATTTTTAATAGTCAAACTAGTTGTTATATTTCTTCATCTATTTAAACTCAACGTCCAGATATGATCTCACACCTAGTCCTGATGATGAACCACACTGGTTGGTTCGAAACACGTCAACAAAGTTCATTTGAATGTGTTTATTACCGAAATAATTCTATACAAAGAGAGAAGACTGCGCACACAATCATATAATTTCTTTAATTGCATGAAATAATTTTCTTGTTTTAAGAAAGATTTACTTTGACTTTTGAAATAATTTATTGTTTCGAGTATAAGTTTAGTTGAAGTATCTTTCTACTTGTGAAATTTATTTTCAAGGTTTTGTTCACTTTGCAATTTATTTCACTAGTTAATATGATTTTTACTTTCCGAAGGTAATCTGAAAACTTAGTACATGAACACTGGTTTTCTGGTATAGGAACCTTTGTTTCAGTACATGAATTGATATCCTGGTACAAGAATAGAGTGCTCTAGCTCGAAGACTTAGAGCTCCTGTATGAAGGTCAAAATATTTAGTACAGGTACAGAACACACTTCTGATATATAAACTTCATTCCAGTACAGGCACAACATTCTGGTACAAGAATATTGTTGTAGTACAAGAATGATAGTTTAGTGTAGGAGTGAATATCTTTAAAGAAGACAAACACCTTTAATAGTACAACTATCACTCTGTCGTAAAACTATAATGAAGATAATCATCAATACCCATTTCATCAATCAGGATTGTTTACATAAACTTAAGAGTTCCTTTTATTTACTTCCTTGTAAAGTACTTCTTTCATATTCTAGCACTAGAATTTATTTGGTATTAATTGCCATGTGATAATTATTTTTTTGATTATGAAAGATTGTAATTAAAGAAGTAGGAATAGAACTAGGAAAGGTTCATATCATTTCTGGCATTTCCTATGCTTTTCCTCTAATTTTATGAAACCTCCAGGTTGACAATTATATGTTGAAGGAGTTCATTGAACTACAATTCTTGCACCCAACATTTTGGCGCTATTTCCGGGGAGGCGACTTGAAATTACAATCCAATGACTATCAAAGGGGGTATCTAAATGCTCTGAGATCAGTGTAGAGACAATACACTTTGAGAAACCAAGATGTTCCTATCACTCCTACTCAAAAGAGGACAACTCAACAAAAATATACTCAGCCCGAACAAACTCCCCAAGCTAGTCAAAAAAAGGAGAAGGAGCCTTCTGCCACAAATCAAAGAAAGAAAAATGATCCATATAAAAGTACATAAAATAAGGATAAATAATCTTAAAGGAAGGAATATCCAGCAAAAGAGAAACCTAAAAAGTGGGATAACATTGTGAAAGAGGTAGAGAAGCAACCTAACTTGTTTAGCTTAGAGAGTGAAATTTCTAAGTTAAAGGTTTTTATTTGAGCCTGCTAAGAATGATATATATAAATCTCAGATTGCCAAGATGTTGAAAGTAGATCACATGTCATACATGGTCAATGTTAGTGATGACCATCCCGAACTTCTTTTTGGTCCATCCATAGACGAAAACCTAGAAGATAATGAAGTCCCTCCCTTTTATCTTAGCTTGAGAGTCCATGATTATATTCTCCACAATGCCATGCTGGATTATAGGGCCTCACATAATTAAATGCTGAAGGATATCATGAATAAGTTGGGGCTGGACATAAACTGATCGTATCATGACCTCTATTCCTTTGATTCCGGTAGATTCTGTTGCCTCAGTCTTATCAAAGACTTAGTTATTTCTTTGGATCAAATTCCCGCTAAAAATGTGTTGATGGATGTTGTAGTCATTGACATACCTCCAAGGTATGGCATGCTTATTTCACAGTCTTGGGGAGCCAAATTGAGGGGTACTCTACAATTTTATTTTTCATATGCAACAATTCCGGTATTTGGCCAACTTAGGAAGCTATATCGAGAGGTGAAAATGAAGTACATGATCACTAGTAAGGATAAGCCAAAGAATCACCCGATTCACTCTGTACATACTGATTTAGATTCCTTTATATTGTATAATGATAGTGGTACTGATGATTTAGATATTCAGCTTGTAGAAGGTGAAGAAATTTTAGAGTTGTCAAATAGTGTCCAAGGAGTCTTGAATGAAGAAAACATAGATCATAATTCCAAAAGCTTGTAGCTAAGAACTTCAGATAAAAATACAGAAGTGTCACAACATAGATCAATTGAATGAAATAAAGGTAAAGATCGTATTGAGACAACCGATGAAAAAGAAGAAAAATTTCAGCCCACAAAATTTCAGTTTCCCGATGATGAAGAGGGTCTTTGGACCATGGATTTCGATGGTGCTTTAGGAAAATATGGAACTTCCCTATACATCAGTTAGCTAAAGTCCTAAGGAATGTAAGATTATGTATTTAAAAGTTAGCCTTTGATTTCTATAACAACGAAGCAAAATATGAGGCCTTGATCACTGGTCTCCTAATTTTAAAAGGCTAGGTGTGAAGAGAATCACAATATATGGAGACTCCGAGTTAGTGATAAAGCAGGTAAAAGGGGAGTACCAGGTCAAAAATCCTAGGATGAGAGCTTATCGTAATGCCGTTCTTGATTTTTTGAAAACTTTTCCAGAACATACATTGTCTTTGATTCCTAGAATTCAAAATTTCATGGCTGATTCACTTGCCACATCGGCTAGAAATTTTAAGATTTCCATTCATGCTACTAAAAAATTTGAAATTCATGTGAAGCATCGCCTGAATGTCCCTGACAATCTCAGATATTGGCAAGTATTTTGGGATGAAAAATAGATTAATAACTTTCTACAGATGGAAGAGGAGTTTGCTAACTCACACATTGATGAAGTGTACAATGAAGATGATCAGGTAACTGAGGCTGCTGAAGTTGAGGTGCTGCAGTTGAAGGAAAAAAACATTCCACAAGGTTTAGTGCCTTTGGAAGAGTTTTTTGATCATGATGATGTGGCCAAAAATCCAACGATGGGCCCCATAGAAACATGTGTTGAAGATGTGAACATTGGTACAACGAAGAACCCCAAGATGGTCAAGCTATCGAGATCCTTGTCCCCAGAGTTGAAAGGTAAATATACAACTATCTTGAAGGAAATTTCTGATGTTTTCATTTGGGAATATTCAGATATAAAGGTGTAAAACAAAGATATAATCCAGCACACCATCCCAATCAAGTGGGATCAAAAGCCTTTCCACAAAAATTTGAGGAGAATTAATCCCAAGCTGCTGTCATCGATCGAAAAAGAGGTAAATAGAATTTACAAGGCTGTTATCATAGTTCCTATTTGATTTTCAGATTGGATGTCTAATATTGTGCCGATAAGAAATAAGATGGGAGAGATTAGTCTTTGCATAGATTTCATAAATCTCAACAAGGTGTCATTAAATAACAATTATCCTTTGCCAAATATGGACCACATATTTCAGAGGGTTGTTGGAGCTTAAAGTATGTCACTTCTTGATGGATATTTAGGATACAACCAAATATTGGTGCATGAAGATGACCAAGAGAAGAAAACAGTCACCATGCCATGGGGTACTTTCATGTATGCCAAAATGCCATTTGGGCTCAAGAATGCAGGGGCTAATTTTCAGTGGGTTATGGACATCACTTTCTCAAATGAGAAGGATGTGCTTCATTTACTTTACCTTGATGATTTTATGGTCTTTTAACAGTTAGATTATGAGCACTTGTACCATATGAGGATAGTATTTCAAAAATGAAAAAAATCGAGATCTCGCTGAATCCGAAAAAAAAAATTATTTTCCATGGAGGAAGGTAAATTACTTGGGAACATTATTTCAAAAGATCGCATTCGAATTAATCCCTCCAAGATCGAAGCAATTCAAAAATTAGAATTCCCAAGGAAAAAAAAGGAGATTTAATATTTCAATGGAAGGATAGAATTTTTGAGGAGATTCATCCTAAATCTCGTTGAGCACCTTAGAGATATGAAAGATATGCTAAAGAAGGACAACGAGGTATCATGGTCAGAACATGCGAAGAAGTCATTTAATTCAGTAAATTTTTCTTTAACATGTGCTCCCACATTCATCAGCCCTGATTATAATTTAGATTTCATAATCTTCTCATTCGCTTCCGAGCACTTGTTGGTTTTCATACTATTGCAAAAAAAGGATTCTAGGATGGAGCAGCCAAATGAATTTTTCAGACGGACCATAAGAGATGCAGCACTAAGATATAACATAATTGAAAACTAAGCCTTGGCCTTGGTGAAAGCGCTGAAGGAATTCCGGGTATACATCTTACATTATCACATCATAGCCTATGTTCCAAATGTAGCGGTGAAAGATGTGCTGATGCAAACTGATACAAAAGGGAGGCGAGGGAAATGGATTACAACCATGATAGAGTAAAATTTGGAGATCAAACCTACAAAGCTGATCAAGGGGCAGGGTTCGACAAAGCTGACGGTAGAATCAAATCTAGATGCGCTGGATATAAATACGATTTCTGCACTTTCTGATGAAGAAGTTGATGATTCGATGACATAGTTATCTCAAATTTTCATTTCATCCCCTTGGTATGTTGATATAGTTTATGTTTTGCCACATTTAAATCCTTCGACGAGTGTGTCTAAACGCAGAGGTAGATCATTGAAATTAAAAGCTTCGAAGTGTTGTATTTTAGATAGTGTCTTGTATTGGAAAGACCCGAGAGGTGGCTTGCTGAATTGTCTTATCAAAAGTGAAGCGAAGGAAGTGATGAGTGATTTCCACAAGGGTGATTTTGGTGGTAATTTATATTGGAAGACCACAACAAACAAAGTTTTGAGGGCTGGTTTTATTGGTCTACTCTTTTTATTGATGTGTACAAGGTCGTGATGAGCTTTCACGAATGTCAAATTTTCAAAGGGAAGAGGTAGTTTCTCCCGCTGCCTTTTCAACCCATATTAGTTCAGGTACCATTTCAACAATGGGGTCTTGATTTCATAGGTGAGATCAATCCTTCATCATCCGCCCAACACAAGTGGATTTTGACGGTTATAGATTATTTTATGAAGTGGATTGAGGCAATCCCAACTAGGAAAGCAACTGTTTTGGTCATCATTCAATTTTTGAATCTAATATCTTGTCTAGATTTGGTTTTCCGTAGAAGATCATCATGGATAATGAAACTGTATTCAAATCCAAAAATATGGTGGAATTTTGTGAGAAGTACAATATCACATTGGGTCACTTGACTGCATACTACCCACAAGGTAATTGTTTGGCTGAGTCTTCGAATAAGTATTTGGTCAGCATTATCAAGAAGATGCTAGAGGTAAACAAAAAAAATTGGCATAATAAATTCATCAATGCCTTGTGGGTAGACAGTGTAAGTAATAAGAAGTCCATAGGCATGTCACCTTTTGAGATAGTGTATGGGGTTGATACAATATTTTCTACTTCTATCATTGTTCCAGTCATGAAGATATTTTAGGAAATTGGCAACGAACCAAATGATGTTCAACGACGGATAAATCAAATGATCCATTTAAAACAAACTAGGGAGGAGGTGTTTCAAAACACTTCCAAGCTTCAAGAAAGGATAAAGAAAGTGTATGATCGCAAACCAAAGGAAAATGAATTTAGCATTGCTTATGTGGCCCTCCGTTGGGATTATCGAAAAGAATATAAAGGAAATCATGGTAAGTTAGAGAATTTATGGAAAGGATCGTCCAAGATTTTAGCTTCAAGAGGAAAGCAAGCTTAATTATTAGAGGAAATGAATGGGCAAGAATGTGGAGGAGGACCAATCAATGGTAGGCTTCTCAAGAACTACTTTTTTTGATCACATTTATGAAATTTCTCACTAGCATTGTACATATCATTTTAATTTTTTTGCTGAAGTGTGAAGGAGTTGATAATTGAAGCTTGGAGCTCGAAGTGAAGGCCATAAATTTTCCATGATTGGCTGCTGATTTCTAAGTACAATAAGTTTTCGTTTTAGTCAAAGTCAGTTCAGTTTGTAATTCGGTTTTCTGTTTTGATTTTAGTCTTTTGATTTTGAATCCATGCCCAATGGATTAGGCTACTTGGTCTACAGTGGTCTTGACACCTCCAAGGCACTGCCATCCCCAGTTGGAGCCAATGTTAGTGTCAGTTAGTTCTTCCGATCACCAATGATCAAATAGGCTCTTACAAAGTTTTTGTTATGGTGTCGAGCCAAATTTTTATGGTTTAAGTAGGTAGTCAAATAAAAATTTGGTCACTGGCTAGTGTGTCTAGGTTGATTAATACTCCATTCAATATTTTTGTTTGTGCTGGTCCCTGCCATCTCTCAGGGTGGTGCTAGGCTGGTGCATGAAGTCACCAACAAGTTCAAGCCTGTGAAAACTTCAGGGTGTTAGGGTGGTGCTAGGGTAAGTTGTAGCTCATTGGGTGTTGGGGCATCTATTCAGTTGACTACTGAATAATCTTGGGCATTGGAGCGTCCATCCAGTGGGAGCTGGAGAAGAATGCTTTTCTAGATTCTAGGAAGTTGGAGCTTTATTTTCAATTGGAGTTAAATATTAAAGAATTATTAGAAAAGCATTCAGGTGATTTTGGTCTCGGAGAGGGTTTCCACCGTAAAAACCGTGTGCATTTGTGTTCCTTTTGTTTACTGCTATCATTATACAAACACTGATAATAATTAAAGATTAACTAATTCTATAATTGAAAGGAATACTGGGTCACCCCCCCCTCTCAGTATATCCAATAGAGTCATCACTCCAAAGTCATCATTTTCATCTCAGTCATATCATCATGATCCTCATTCAGCTTAGTGTCACCATTAGCTCATTAGGGTTTAAGTCACCAAAATTTGTTATTTCATTTATAAATTTGGCAAATGAAGGAGTAGTAATAGGAAATTTTCTCAATAAAGTTTGTTTCAAGTGTAATTTATTTGTAATAAGTTCTAATGTTCTGAATCTGCATAGTTTTCAAAGCAAAAGTGAAAAGCACTTGGTGGGCCACCACACCACAATGAAGAAAAAGATTTGCACAAGCTATAAAAGACCATCAAAGCCATTTCTCTCACTCATTCCATTGGAAAATAGCTCTCACTCACCAAAAAATACTTTCCCAACACTTTTAGGACCAAAATATACTCCAAATAAGTGATTCCAATCTGCCACGCTGTGTTTTCAGGCAACACACTGCATTTTCACCTCTGTGCTTCTTTTTCACTCCAACAGTAAAAAATATCGCTTCCAAATGTTCTGAAGGGAAATTGAAGTTTTCATCATCAATATAAAAGTATGTTAAGGGCCATTGATTCCTCCTATCAACTTTATTTCCTTGTTTTTATGGTGAAAAACCTCCATTTGTCCCCACATTGCGTTTTCGTGGGTGAATGATCCAGATTTATGCGGGAACGCAACAGAATAAACATATAACCATAAATACAGAGATGCAGCGGAAATAACACTTCATTTCATTAATATCAAAGAACTGAAATTTTCTTACAGACAGAATGGAAATAAAAATAGCTAGGGCGCTGGTAGCTATCTCTGAGAAGAGATGTGGCGGCTACATGCCTCTGAACTGAGTTACAATGAGGCTCGAGGGCCTACTTATTATTTAGAAACAATGGGAAATCCTAAACAACCAAAATCCTAACCCTAGGAGATGAAGCGCCAAACCTATGGGCCCCGTTTGGGTAAATTGGTGTTTCAACTTCCCAAGGGCGTAACTTTGGCATACGATCTCCGTTTGACGCGTACCATACCTCGTTAGAAATATCTATCCGAGGAATACAAATTTGGAACGAGAAAAATTGGTCCATGGACCCATGTTGCTCTCCGTTTTCCCAAAAAATGTTGTTTAGGGCCTCAAAACGGCTCTGGAAGTTTAGGACCCGAAAAACTGCTAAAAATAGTAAACTGTGTCGAAACTAAAAAACTGAAAGAGACAATGGTGGAGCCCCAAGTGGAATAGGCAGGTAACCACCAATATCCACCTGGATCATTCCTCCCCCCTTAGGAAGCAATGGTCCCCATTGCGTTAAGTTCCTTCATGAGATGAGAACAACAGCGAGACTTGGTCACACAGTGAACCACTTTTGTAGTGCGAGTTGGCCAGCTTTGACAACCCGATACAGTTGGATCTGCTGTTGACGAGTGTTCTTGATTTGCATGTCCATGATACAATCTGTGGTGGCCTGTTCCATGCAGTCTGGATTTAACTCTGTTGGTGTGAGTTGTTCTGCAATGTCCGAGGTGTCCAGTAGAGGTGGAAAGTAAGGACGAAGGCGATCCACATTGAAGACTGGGTGTAGACCAAGGAATGGTGGAATACTGAGCTCGAAGGCATTGTTCCCTACAGCCTTGGTGAGGGTGTACGACCCGTATCGGAGTGGGCGAAGCTTGCGGTGGGGTCCAGTGAGGTGCTCCTTCTGCAAATGTAGCCATACTTTGTCGCCCACCTGGAAGTTGTGTGCCACCCGGTGTTGATCATGGAGTTGCTTGTACTTGGCATTGGCTTTGTCCAATATATCATGAACTTGTTGGCGGATGTGTTGAATGCGCTCGATGAAGCTACTTGCTTTGTCAAATTCAGACTGGACATGAGCTGAATTGGCCTGAGAAACTGCAAATGGCATGGCTACGTCGATGGGACATAGTGGTTGGAATCCCAAGTCCACCTGAAAGGGGCTATGGTCGATTGAACTGTGGAGAGCCCGATTATAACTATGTTGTACATAGGGGAGGCGCTCGTCCCATTTGCGTAGATGCTTTGAATTGTACATGTGCAGAATGTGTACAATCATTCTATTGACGACCTCTGTCTGGCCATCTATTTGGGGATGGAAAGTTGTGGACTTGGTGAACTTGGTATCCAACATTGACAGTGGACAAAATGTGCGGGAACACCTTTATCCGTCGATATGATATGGGATCCCAAAGTGCACCCACACTCGTTGAAAGAAAAGTTTAGCAGTGGCTTCTGCTGTGATATTCTTCTTACAGGCCGCCATGATGGCCATCTTCGAGAATCTGTCAACGACCACGAAAACACAGTCATTTCCATTCTTAGTAGAAGGCAGGCCCGACATGTAATCCATGGAGGTGGATTCCCACGGTCGACTAGGGGTAGGTAGTGGAGTATATAGGCCTTGCTTCTTGATGGTCGGTTGTGATGTGCGGCACAGTGCGGGATCTGGTGTGTGAGCCGTGCTCAGGACAGCAATAAATGCTGAGATTTTATTTCTTTGTCTTGAGATACCCGTGAGATGAACCAGCAGTGTCCTTCTGCCCAATCTTGTCCAACATGGCTAGGGACTTTGGTGTACCATGTGACCTCTGAGGCATGTGGTGAGAATTTCAGACTGCGTGCCCATGAAGTCTGCCTTGTAAGTGTGGCCGAATTATGGGTCACTCTCATAGAGAAGCGGCCAATCAGAAGTCTCGTGCCCACAAGAGTTGAGCACGGTGGTGAGCGCCACGATCGGTGGTCGGCTGAGGCAGTCTGCAACATTATTGGTGCTACCCTTCTTGTACTTGATGTTCAAATGAAACTGTTGCGGATATGTGGACCACTTCTGATGGCGATCATTCTGCAACTTCCCTTGTGTCTGTATGAACTGCAGGGGCCGGTGGTCTGTGTGGATGATTGTTTCCTTCCCCAAAATGTAATGCTTCCATTGTCGAAAAGCTTGCACAATGGAGTACATTTCTTTGTCATAAGTGGGATACTTGTGAACTGTGTCAGACAATGTCTCACTGCGAAATGCCACTGGATGTCCCTGTTGAGTAAGAACTGCCCCAATAGCATAGTCAGAGACATCTGTCTTGATCTCAAATGGCTGTTGCAAGTCTGGTAAAGTGAGCACTGGGGCAGAACAGAGGCACTTTTTCAATTCTGTGAACGCCTTCTGTTGAGGTTCCGACCAAAAAAAGTTTTCTCTCGCTCCTCCCTTGGTGACTTGACTCAAGGGCCAAGTGATATGAGAGAATCCCAACACGAACCTCCGGTAGAAATTAGCAAGACCCAGAAAGTTGCAAAGCTCTGTTATAGTGGTTGGGGCTGGCCAATCCCGAATGACTTGGATCTTGGCTGGATCCACATGCACCCCCCTTTCATCAATAATGTATCCCAGATATTGAACCTGGGTCATGCCAAACGTGCACTTCTCCAAATTGGCACACAACTTGTGTTGCCGCGGTGTTTGGAGGACTTGTCGGATGTGATGAAGGTGCTCTTCCCAAGTCTTGCTGAAGATCAGAATGTCATCCAAGTACACCACTACGAATGAGTTGGTGAATGGCCGAGGCGTCTCCGACCTGGGCCTTCCTTGGCTTTGAAGGCGATCTTCCACACATTGGAGGGTTCAATTGGTACCTGGTGATACCCAGACTTCAGGTCGATCTTGCTGAAATATTTTGCACCTTTGAGTTGGTCCAGAAGGTCATCAATCCGTGGGATTGGGTACCTATTCCGGACAATGATCTTGTTCAGCGCCCGATAGTCAATACAGAGTCTCCACGTCCCATCCTTCTTATGTACCAACACGATCGGGCTCCCACAGGGCGATGAACTTGGTCTGATGTGACCTTTCTGCAACAGCTCCTGAATCTGCCTCTTGATTTCATCATTCTCCAGAACAAAGCGCCGATAGATCGGTCCATTAGGTAGTGGCGCACCTGGGGTCAGATCAATCGGGTGCTTGACCTGACAGTGCAAAGGAACCCCTGTGGGTGAGGTGAATATGTCCCCGTACTCCTCCACAACCTTATCCATTTGTTGTTTTTGTGCAGAGGAGCCCTGTCTGGAGGTCGTGGCCACAGTCTTCTTCTTGCCCTGGGGGCGGATCATCAGGAAAACGAATTTCCTGGTTTGGGAAATGAGCTTACTGCATTGTTTTGCAGTAACCAAAGAGATGGGCGGGGGTGGCTCTCTGCAATCTTGCTCACATTCCCAAAGGTGGCCGTCACCAGCCACAGATGGACTCTGGCAGCCTTGGCCTGCAGTGTGGGCATTCTCTTCATGTGGAGAGCCGTGATGGGCAAATGCCTTGACCTCATCCGTGAAGGGCTTGATGCTATAGGAAAGGCGGCACTGCTGGCTGACGCGGAGATCTCGTCCTTGGTGAAGCCACCCGATGGTGTATGGATGTGGGTGAGCTGTGGTCGGCAAGCCCAACCGCTTCACGGCGTCTGCTGAAATGAGGTTCTTTTGGCTCCCATTTTCGACAATGAACTGTACAGGGGAGCCCTTTACCCACATCTGGGAGTGGAAGAGGCGTTCCTCCTCCTCTGGATCTTCCGGTTCCTCCTTCTGGACCTTTGTAGTGGCAACAGTGGCATTGGGCTCCGCATCAATAATCTGTTTCCCTTTTTCATTCCCCTTTTCAGGTTCTGATTCGGAGTCGGAGCATGCATCTGACTCCGAAGCCCTCATCTCGGCCATGGCAGCATTAGAACTGACCACTCCTTGTGTTGTGGTGAACTCTGGCAGCTATCTTCACCTAAATGTCACTCTTTACAGGCACTGCCTTGGTCCTTCTTTTCTTGTGGCCATTGAGGTTATCTTCATATACCTTAATACCATCATCTTTTCTGAGTTTGACTTCTTTCCTGCGTTGGTTGTGATCCAAAAAATCTCTTCTTGCTTGGGTGCAACAAATCTTGGCAGCATACCGGTATGCCGTACCAAGCGAGGAGATGTCGAGGAACTCCATTTCCTCCTGAATGTATCTTTACAGACAACTGCGATACTTTAGCACCAGATGTTTCTCTGAGTCTTTGATACCCAACTTTGTGCGCAGGGTATGGAACAAATTCGTCAGCTCATGCACATCTTGATCCCTTTGTTGTCGCAGCGTGGTCCATTGTATGTACTTGTTCTCATAGCTCCCCACGGGATAGTACTGTTCCTTGACGGCATCTCGGAAAGAATTCAAAGTTGGTACGGTTGAGAACAGAGAGGGTTCTGTCTGGTCCTTATTCTCACAGTAGGTTTCCCACCAGTCCTTAACATGGGGGGTAGCTTTGCGGAGTGCAAAAATAATCTTCTCCCAGTCTGAAAAGTCATGAACCGAGAAATATCCTTCTAACAGATTCAACCATCGATCTATTGCATTTGCATCTATTTGACCCTCAAATATGGGAATGTCAAAATTTACTTGTACCTTAAAAGGAGTCGCGCCTCCACAGTGGCTGCTGGATGCAGATGTGTCGCCGGTGGGTAGCCGTTGAAGGATCTGAGCAAAGTTATCCATCATCGCGTTCCTTTGTTTTTCGAGGGCCTCCTCGAGCAATATTTTGATAGGATCTCCTGCTCCCTCATCTTTCTTTTCATCCCCCATGGGCGTCCATCGAGGTTTGCGAGGCTGATCTTGCAAAGGTTCCACCAGATCAAGCCCTAGCTCCTTATACCCCGACCTCGTTGGGGACATGCAAAGAAGGATCGAGAAGAAGCAGACCGCTCTGATACCACTGATCCGGATTTATGCAGGAACGCAACAGAATAAACACATAACCATAAATACAGAGATGCAGCGGAAATAACACTTCATTTCATTAATATCAAGAACTGAAATTTTCTTACAGACAGAATGGAAATAAAACTAGCTAGGGCGCTGGTAGCTATCTCTGAGAAGAGATGTGGCGGCTACAGGCCTCTGAACTGAGTTACAATGAGGCTCGAGGGCCTATTTATTATTTAGAAACAATGGAAATCCTAAACAGCCAAAACCCTAACCCTAGGAGATGAAGCGCCAAAACTATGGGCCCCGTTTGGGTAAATTGGTGTTTCAACTTCCCAGGGGCGTAACTTTGGCATACGATCTTCGTTTGACGCGTACCATACCTCTTTAGAAAGATCTATCTGAGGAATACAAATTTGGAACAGACAACATCGTCCCATGGACCATCTTATTTGATATAGTTTTTAAAGAACATTGTTTAGAACTCAACATCCAAAGTTGGATGAAAATAAATACATTCAGTGCTTGAAAGAACAGTGATGGACTGATGGAATAGGAAGGTGACCACCAATATCCACCTGGATTAGTGAAAGCTCATTTTTTTAAGTTTCAAAGATAAAATACCTACCCCCCATACATTTTACCCTACCTCACACTCAAATAAACTTGACACAACCAATAAACTCCCCTAATCTCATTTCCCAAGCCCCAACATCCAAACCCTAGCTCCACGCTGCGTTTTGGGCAGTTTCTAGGGCTAGGACTGTGTTAAATTTCCCTAGGATAATTCCTACACTTATATAATCCCTTTCCACTTCCCTAAGATCCCTAGAACCCCTACCTACTTCCATAAATTTTATTACCCTCATATCCCTTTCCTAACTCCTTCATCCCTTCACCTCACTTACTACCCTTTGTTTTCCCACTAGGGTTTTTTCCTTGCAAAATGTCAAACATGGAGGGAGAAAGGAAATATTATAATAAGGGAGGTAAAGTATCAAGGTTTGAACCACTCAACACTCATGAGATGATGTCTTTTTCATTGGCCAAGCAATGCTCTTAGAATGTAGGGTGTTTAGGGTTTCGTGAGAAAATTCAAAAAGTCAAATATCATGCCAAGTTTTCAAGCTTGTTTTCCACTAACCCTAGGAGAGATAAGGTCATAATTGTAGGGGTGAGATTAAAAATCTCAACTGAGGTCATAGATACAAATACTGGGATACAAAAAATGGGGAAAACTGGTGTAAGAGCCTAGATTTCAATGTGCAGAACTTCAAACCCTTCATCAAATGTCACTACAAAGATGCCATTAAGAAAGTGTTTCCTTTTGGTCAGCTACTTGATAAGTTTTCTCCATTGATGAGGGCCATTATGAAGTACATTACATTTGAGGGCAAATTTTCTAGATTGCACAAGTATCATGTCAGATTTCTCATGCACTTCACAGGGATAAAACCTCAGAAAGTGAAACATAGACAGAGTGAACATCAAGCCAATCTTTTTCACCATGCCCTCATCAAAATCATTGTCTTGCACCAACTTGTAGATAAGAACATCACTCGGGAGACATTCATTTCGTCCAATGTATTTTTTCCTCCTGCTAGTCAGCTTACTAGCCAAGGTACATCATCAACAACACCATCAACACCATCCATGCAAAGGGATATTGGATCATCTAGAAGAATTTCAGTGAAGAATACACTGAGGGCTCAAGTGACTCAGACATATCAGAGACGTAGGAGGCTTGTGTTTTCTCCAAAAATTATGGAAGGGGCCAAGCCTACATTAGCAAAACATAGATAATCACCACAACATGAGGCACATTTGCATGATAAGGAGCACAGATCAACAAAGCAGGTCATCATGGATAAATATGCTAAGATCAGAGAACTAAATGACAAATTTTCCAAGGCCAACTGGATTTCATTCCTAGAGTAGGAGAACATGTAATTGAAGGTAAATCAACTAATTTTAGATAGACATAAAGTTGATGCTAGTAAAGAGGATGTAAAGAGAAAAGTAATATTTGATATATATGAGTTAGATGAGCATGAAGAGCAGGTTAGAAGGAGGAGGCCAATAACTAGAGGCTTAAAAAGGGCACTTCAACAACAAAGAGAGGCATATCCACCAAAGACACAAATGACAGTGGATGAGCTCATATTGGCAGACATTGAGCATGACAGGGAGTATTGGCTAGATAAAGTCAATGGTCATTTTTAAAAGCCCTTGTAGAGGGCTAATAAGAAAAATAACATTCACAGACACATGTCCATGGACTATTACAAGAGAAATCAGGTGTCTCAGGGCCAAAATCAAGCACTTGGAGGTAAAACTCAAAGAAACCCTAGCGGAGGAAAATGAGAAGGGAAAGTTGGATTTGCTAGCTGATGCTTCCCTCATTGCTTAGAATTCCATCTTAGGTCTTCATGAAGAGATTATGGAGCAATTTTGTGAAAATTTGGACAAATTTTGAATTTTTTTGAAGATTTTGGATTTTTTGATAGTTTTTGACACAGTCACTAGGTCAAAAATGGAGCGTGCCCCACACTGTGCTTTTGATGGGGGGCTCCAAATGAAAAATGGTTTGCGTATTTAGATTTATCATCACTTCTACATAACTTCTAGCCCATGGGAGAAAATTTTTAGCAAGTTATGGTATCTGAAAAGGGCCAAAAACCACTAAAAAAAACACCTTTCTACCCTTTTTTTGAACAACTCACTGTGTTTCTGAGTACCTCTAGGAGAATGGACTTTTGGGGGGCTAGGAGCAGTATTTTTCAGTGATTGAGGACTCTATCATGTAGTAAATAAGAAGAGATTTCTCTAGCATCTTTCATATCAGGATTTGGACCTCGAGAAGGCCTCCAAAATCCACTTGTACCAATTTCGCTGCATTTTCTCCTGGCACACTGCATTTTTGCCTGATTTTGCCGCGTTTTTTCCTAAAAATCACTTTTATCAGTTGAATTAGTCCATATTCGACCTCCACTAATGTAATTTTTCATTTTTGATGCTATGATGATGTAATCATGTGTAAATATGTTGGTTACAGTAAAACTGAGGTGGATACATGCTTGTAAAGTCATTTATAGTCAAACGTATCAGTTTCTCTATCTTGAGGAGAGTTTGGTTAACTTCCATAGTCTTTAGGTTTTAGGTGAGGGAATCATGTGAACTACTCCTCCATTCTAGGATTCGACCCCTGAGAGAGGGGAAATGGTTTTTTTGTCTATATGTATTCATTTCTTAGTCATTTGGATGGTTGGGCATCAGAGGGTGAGACTATTGTAGCTTGTGCTTAAGCTTTTATTAATAAATTCAAAGGACCAGTTGCAACTATTATCTAGGAATTCATGTGCAATGAGTTTTTGATGTTGTATTTTCTTTGTTATAGTCTTTTATAAATGATATACATGTTCTCTTTCCATGCCTTGCTTTCTTCAATGATCTTCCTAAAAGTTTGATAACCATAATTATTCATAAGACTTGTTTTGTTTGGGAATATCATTTTATGTTTGCTTCCTTATGTGTTCATGAATTCATGATACATGCTCATGAAGATCCTCCTTAATTTCCAAACCCTACACTACATTGAAATACCACTAATCCCATCACTAAAAAATTGCTACCTTACTCCTTTATATATTTGTAGCTGTAACCCTTTGATACATTGACCTAGCTACCTGGTTTTCAACCCCGATCCAGCAGAAAAACCATCAAATTTTAAAAACCCTAGAGCTGACCAAACTAGCCTAAAATTTACTCCTCATCTAGTCGAACCCTTTGGCTGTGATTTTATAGAGAGAGCCCTCTCTGGTTTGGTAGGGATAACTACCAAACTGAAAGCTTGGTTTGTGGTTTCCTCCGTCGACATCCTTTTATCACCCTTGGGACGTTGTGGAGGCTAAAAACCCCCATGCCATATTCCAAGCATGAATGTGGGACTCAATAAAAAAAAACCAACCAGGGTATCCCAAGGCTAAACTACCTCACCCTCATCAATAAAAACCAAGTTTTACTGTAATCCATCCCGGATCACTAGGCCATAAAACAAGCATGAATGCCACCGGATTTATCCACCTACACCGTGAGGAATTTTCCTATCTCCTAGTTTCTCAGGCTTGACTGCAATCCACACTGGCTCATGAGGACCTAAACCAAGACTGCACCCTCTAGGATTTATCATATATCCCACCATTCGTCGACAAATATTCCTATGCCTAATCAAGGGAAACCACCTCTACACTTTACTCTATATCCTGCCATTAACTGGTCGAATGTTCCTAGGCCCACTGAGGCACACAATACCTATCTTTACCGCAACCAACAATATGGTTTAGGGGTCACTAGGCCAATGGCTTACTGCTATCCACAGTTTGGTTCAGGGATCATTAGGCCATGTGCTCTTCCTTTCGGAGATCCACCTCACTCAAATTTGAATCCATCTAACAATCCAATTCAAACAAAACATGAGAACCCCATCACACCATGGCTATTCGAAAATGGCAAGGCTAGGCTGAAAACACTGTCACACCTAGAAAAACCCATGCCATGAAAACAAAGAACCGCATGTAATACCATGCATGCAAAATGTAGAAAGAAAATAACACATGCGAATCGATACCTGGAAATAATCCTACTGTAGCTGCTTGATCTTACTCTTCCTTGCTTGCTCCTTCCTTCCTCGTGCCTTATTTTCCTTTCTTGATCCAATGCCAAAGTGCTCCAAGAAAACTCTGTATCCAAGAGTGAGAGAGAGAGAGAGAAAGAGAGAGAGAGAGAGAGAGAGAATAATGAGAGAACTCCAAAACTAAACTGACAAAAGGTACCAACTGATCCTTAGAAGCCTTTTTATGAATTATGCCTCCATTTCCTCATTTTCCATTATTTTCCTTCATTTTCCTCGTCACATGAAACCTATGACCTTTCACCTTCCTTTTCTCCTATTTTCCATTATTTTCATAAATAAATGTGCCAAAAATTTCATTTTTCCTTTCCAAAGCCTTTTTCATTGCCTTTCCTAATTTCCTTAGCCATAATAAACCAATGAACATCATCACTAGGATGTTATTCCAACATTAAGCTTGGAATAAGTGTCCCATCAACCGTGGTTATTATTTTTCCTTTATTAACTTTTATTACATGGAATTTTCACCAGAGCTATCACTGAACCCTCTGTAATATCCCAAAATGGAATATTGCATTAATACAAAACACAATAGATGAACAACAGAAAAGCAAACAATTAATCTAAATACACATCAGAATGCATAGAAAAGCTAAGCTGTTTTATTATATGGGAGGTGAATAGAAAATACAACAGTGCTCAAAATATGAGACACTCAAGCCAAAGAGATGGACTAGAATAACCCTGAAATGATCCCACAAGAGGGACTGCGTAACTGCTGAACTGTTGAAAGGTAAACTATGCTGTCCTTGCTGTAACTGCAAGAAAGATAGAAAGTCAGATCAAGGCAGTTTGGGAGCTTCGATGATGCTGAAAATAGAGATCCAGGCTTTATAATGGATACCCAAGATAACCTAGAAGGGGTTTCTCAGATCTTTCAATCTAAGAAAACCACCCTCTTAGGGCTTGCACTATATAGCTGCTGGGTATGCAGATCTGTTGCATGAACCAAAGATATGATAGATGCAATGATGTGCAATCAACTCTATGCAAGAAGGGCTGATGCCTTCATTAGATCCTTGGCCTAAAAGCTCAATATATAGCTCCTCCAATCTCCTCCAATGAATATAGCCGCTGAATGATCAACAACTTCAGAAAACTATGCTGTAAGAGAGGGAGGCTCAATAGCCTGCTGCTAGATGTGTCAAATCAGCTTCTGAATGATGGGAATAATGAATACAATGTGAGGAGAAGATCCCTCACATTATTTCCAGCTGATAAGCTGAAAATGTTCTTCCTCCAGTAGATCTACAAGAATGCAGTATGGAATCCTTGAGAGGACTGATTCTGCATGGAGGTAAAATACAATGGCTTGAATGTCGGATATATATTTTATGCTCTTGGAATATTGAATATGAAGAACAAAGAGAAGGATAGATCCTCCACCGGTTTCCTAACTAATGCTATAAACAACCTCCTGAAGATGGCACCAATGCTTGATGAGGAATACAACTCAATTGAAAACCTTCCTAGAGTAGGCACACAAGTCCCCCATTGTTGTGAAAACAGCTCCAAAAATAGAAGAAAAGAGATATCAACGCCTTAGAAATAAGCCACTTCGAGGGGGCAAACTCCAATACATTACATGAATGAACAATTCTTGGATGATACAAATGAGAAAACCTCCTTTCTATATATAGGAGTCCATGGGGCCACAATGTAATCATAATGGGGCCACAATGTAATCCTAGCCGACATAATAATAATAATGTAAGGGCACAATAATAACAATATTCGGGTTACAGGGGTAAAAAAATAACAATAAGGGGTGATACACTAACATAATAAGGGACTACACTATTAATATAGGGACTTAACATGCCCTTCTCCTTCAAACAAGTGTTGTCCTCAACGCTTGATTATTTCTTGGTGCTTTTGTATAAAATTCTCATCCTCCCATGTGGAATCTTCTACAGGAAGGTTCTTCCACTTCTTGAGATACTCTGAAATTGATCGTACTTGTCGAGTTCTTGTTTCTGTGATTGCTTCAAAACTTCTTTTGATGTGATGTTGATCTTCCTATTGTTTCATTAAATTCTGCACCAAAGTTAGGTTATCCTTTGAGAGTTGGAGAACTTGTTGTTGATTATTGATGTGATATTCCACTAATTTATCATCCATATTAGCTATTATTTGATCCTTCAAACCATCCAACTTAGCCTCCATTTTTGCTTTTAAACCATCTATGTCATCTTCGGTTGCTCTTCGTAAGATCGAAATTTGTTGCACTTGGTACCGTGATTTTGATATCTCATACTGCAATTCTTCCTCTTCATGCGTCATAGTATATAGATTTTTGAGGGCTTAATGGGTATGGAATTATTTTTTGGAGGCATTATAGAACCAAATATTGATAAAAATTCTAAAATATGCCCATGTAATCACTTCAAACTGTTTTTTCAAACAAACGTTATGCAATTTTAAAAACCAAATACACACCTTTTTCTTGCTTTTGAGGAGCTCGATATTGAAATTGAATTATCTTGGTGATTTCGGATCTTTAATATCTGAAATTTGGCACTGAGGTAGCCCTCTGAATTTTATTTTGAATGCCACAGGTCTAACCTAATTTGGATTCTTGAAAACAAAGTTGTACCCAATCTTTTACGATGACCTAATTATGGACTGGTTTAGTAGAGCGAACTTGTACGACTTGCCATGTGTCACTGTTTCCTCCTTTGGCTCTGAAATTTATAGATAGGAAACTAAAGTCTGTTTCATTGTGGCCACCTATTATAGAATTCCAATTTGATGCTCAGAGGGAGAGTTATGAATATTTTCCCATGATTACCTCTTTGAGATGAAATTCGGGAGCCTACAAAAGACCTAACTTCCACAGACCATATATCTGAAAATATTGTGAACCAAGAACTGAAATTTTGTGATGATGTTCCTCAGGATTTGGCTTCGCACAATAAAAATTTCAGCTGCTGAACCTTCATAGAAAGAAATTTATAGTGAAAATTCTGCGATGAACTGTTTAGGTTAAATTCAGGAGCCTTCAAAAATCCCTAACTTCCACAGATCATATCTCCAAAAATATTGCGAACCAAGCTCTGAAATTTTGCGATGATATTCCTCAAGAGTTTGGATTCACACTCTAAATATTTCAGCTTTTGAACCTTTGTAGAAGAATATTTATAGCAAAAATTCCACGATGACCAGTTTGGAGCAGCGAAAACCCTATAATCCAAAGCTCTGATACCAAATGTTGTGAAACCAACTCCAAAAATAGAAGAAAAGAGATATCAACGCCTTGGAAATAAGCCATTTCAAGGGGTCAACCTCCAATACATTACATGAATGAACAATTCTTGGATGATACAAATGACAAAACCTCCTTTCTATATATAGGAGTCCATGGGGCCACAATGTAATCCTAGCCGACCTAACAATAATAATGTAAGGGAAAAATAATAATAATATGTGGGTTACAGGGGTACAAAAATAACAATAAGGGGTGCTATACTAACATAATAAGGGACTACACTATTAATATAGGGACTTAACACCCATGGGTAAGAGTGGAATTTCCACTCAGAAACACCCTATGCTAAACAACACTACAGACTTAGCTAAACAACTCAAGCATGCATAGAAATGTCCTAAGACAAATCCATATCTAAACATATCTAAGAATAATACAAGTATCCAAATCTGCCTTCTATTGTGCCTTCACCTTCATTATATAGATCATGAGCCTTCCATAGCCTAGGTCCACTCCAAAACTGTGCTGTACATGTGGACATAAGTCTCCATGGTTGACTGTGCTATTTCTCCATGTCCTCCATAATGTTCACATGGGGTGATCATCCTCTCCATCATGTGTGCATTAAATGCATCACTTCCTCCACTAACTTATCATAAGTGCTTTATTATCTTACTTTGAATGCACTATTATCTCAGTTGACCTCTTCAAAGATCCTCATGATTTTTAATTTAAGATCCATGATGTTATTTGACCGTTTCATCCTCCATGATATATCTCATAAATGAGACATGATCTCCACTCCTTTATCATTAATGGAGATGCTCCACTACTCCATGATTTAGATATATATCTAGAATATCCACATACACACATCAAAAGTGGATTTTATTCATATTTGAGGATTATGGGTCCCTCCGCCCTTTTATTTACTTAATTAATTAAGTTTATTAAGAACTCTAATATTCCAAATATCATGTGAAAATTTGGGAATATTACAGTCCTCCCTGGTAAAATGTTGCTTGTCCTCAAGAAAATACAAAAGTAGATGCTAGAGCAATCTGTCACCCTCCAAATGGCATCCACACAAGGAAGGTCTCCCCATTTTTTGCAATGATTTATGTATGCCCAACACCAAAATTGCCTCTCTAGAATGTCTAAAGTGACCTCTAACTGTGTAGCTAGATGTCCCTCCTCAATCATGAAGCTCCAAGTGACAACCATAAGTTGTCCAACACCCTCCGCAATACATGAGATACATAAAGATAGATGGTTCCTTCCACAAAAGGGAAGCTCCAACTTGCAAAATATACCTCCATCCCATGCTACATGAAGTAAAGAGAGGCTTTTCATGCCTCCATCCTTAGCCCTGTTGGCTTTGTTGGATCTAAGCATAATCCAAATGTTGTACAAAAGAAGAATTAGAGACATATGGGTAGACAAAGGTGTCAAACCATATTCTCCCAATAGTAACCAACACAACAATGCTCCCTGCTACCACACCACACCATAAAAATACCAAGTATGGTGTCCATACTATCCAATTAAGATCCATCAGAGGAATGCCTATTGCTGCCATCCTCCAACACTATCATGCAAAGTAGGGGAGTATGTAGGACCAAATTCCCCCAATAAAAGCCAAAGACACAAGATCTCTTGCTGCCTCTTCACATCTTCATGTGAAACATGGAGAAACAACCACATACTAAATGACATATGGAATTTGATATCAGCCCAATACAAACAAACTCCATTATCACATATCATGAGAGTATTATGCCATATTACAAACAATAAAAAACACATAAACATGGGAGATGTCATGTGATGGCCAAAATCTCTCAACCAAAATGGACATGCCTTATTTTGCTTCATTCTGTCATTGATACACAAGGCATGAGTCAAAGAAATATGAGCTATTGGGTGGTAACCATACTCACCCAAGAGCATTCAGTGAAACCATGCCTCCTTCTTCATTACTTGAGTGTTGTATAAGGCATGGATCATAAAAATATGTGTTGTTGGGTAGTAGCCATACTCACCCAAGAGCAACTAGCGTAGCCAAGCTTCTTGTTGGCCCATGTCATATATCTGCAAGTGGTCATGCAACCTCTTTCTTATCATCCTCACGCACTCATCCCAATGTGGATGATGAACGAGTTTTTGCAAAAACATGGTATCCTCCCATCGTATAATACCATCCATCACAAACTGATGAAGAAATTTTCACTCCATGATATTTTGAAGTGCACCTCTAATGAGATCTCTCCATGAGATTCTCTTTTCACCAATGGCCCTCCAAAACCAATAAGGTTCTGGATTTGCTGCAGGTAGAAGTTTCTCTTTGAGTTGTGAGATGCTCATTCAGAAAGAGTCATCTTGAAAGGGGAAAATATTTCCCATCTCAAGATGTCTACCATCTATCATCTTCTTCTCCATTGCTTCAAGAGTGAAGCTTCCATTTGATTGCTCCCATAAGGAATGGGTCCTCTTATTCTCACTGTTGTTTATTAATAGTGTTGTAGATCTACAAGGTGATACATGTGCTATCTCAAAGCAAGGCACATGCTGAACTCACAACCAACCATTTACATAGGATCCTACTCATCCCATCTTTTGAAACTCCACATTTCAACTCAAAGGGTCTAATGTTGTTCAACAATGACAAAATAGGATGGTTCTTCTTTCCTTCCTTGATTAGATCAAGGGTCCTCTGCACAGTGATATGATGCTGCTCCAAATCAGCATGTTGTTCTAACCCCTGGTCATGCAATAGCCCTGATGGCATGTCCCCATAAGTTTCAATAAGAGGTACTGAAACAATATGAGATGAAAGTGGTTGCATACCTTGGATCAACTGATGTGTGGGAACCTCTTGCAAGACCACAAGAGTTCCTTCAACCAGAACAATAGTCCCTCCCACTTCTGGTAAGAGTGATGGATGCTCTTCTACAAGTGTACCAGCGCTGGTACTTGTCTCCTCCTCATCATGCATATCATCAATCATGCATGGGGCTCCAAATGTCAAGAACTCAAGACCATATTTCAAATATGCAAGTGATCCTCCTCTTGAGGTAAGCACATCTGCAACTGGTGGTGATGGAAGTTTCTCCTCCTGAGTGATAATGAGGACATCTTCTTTGAGCTCTTCATGTACTACCTCCTTGATGATGGGAGATGTCACTATGTGAGATGTCTCTGGTTTCTTTCCACCATAATTCTTCTTCAGTCTTTGAATAAAATCTACATAAGCAGACACTTTCATGTGGGACAAGTGACTGAACCACTGAGCTCTTGCTTCAACTTCTAGGTGCAGCGCTGCAAACTCCACAACCTCTCTTTTTGATATAGGATATTTCAAAAATAATGTAAATAATTCTTCCCTCCAAGACCTCAAGGTGCTTGTGGAAGATCCATCAAATGTAGGCAAGAGGAATCTAATCCTCTTTCTTCTATTGCTGCTTCTGGATCTCCTCTCTCCTTTGAATTGCAAAAACTATTGGAGAGAGAGATTCTCCTTCAATGCTCTTGGTTGTGACTTGTATTCAGATATATATTTACTTAGGGCTTCATGGCCCAAGTCTTCTACATATTCAAACCAGTCCTCTTTCTCATCAAAGAAAGTGGATATAGTGGAATAATGTGAAGCCCTTTGCTTCTATGGTCTTCTTTGATGCTGATAAGAAGTACTGGGACCTTCTTCATTCTGAAACCTTATTGAGGTTTCTCTTTTCATTTCTCTTCTTATTTCATTGATCTCTTTGGAGATATCCTTCATAGCTCTAAAGAAATATGAGGCAAAACTTAATCCCTCCATAGTAGATCTCTACTATCTTCTTTTCATATGTTGTCAATAATGTCCACAAGCTGAGCCAAAGATCATGCTCCGATACCACTGTAATATCCCAAAATGGAATAATGCATTGATATAAAACACAATAGCTGAAAAATAGGAAAGAAAACAATTAATATAAATACACATCAGAATGCACAGAAAGGATGAGCCATTTTATTATATGGGAGGTGAATAGCAAGTACAATAGTGATCAAAATATCAGACACTCAAGCCAAAGAGATAGCCTAGAATGACCCTGAAATGATCGCACAAGAGGGACTGCGTAATTGCTGAACTGCTGGAAGGTAAACTGTGCTATCCCTACTACAACTGTTCGGACTACAACTGCTAAAAATATAGAAAGTCAGATCTAGGCAGTTTGGGAGCTCCGATGATGCTGAAAATAGATATCCAAGCTTTATGATGGATACCGAAGATAACCCAGAAAGGGTTTCTCATATATGTCAATATAAGAAAACCACCCTGTTAGGGCTTGCACTATATAGCTGGTAGGTATGTAGATCCGCTGCATGAACTAAAGATATGATAGATGCAATGATGTGCAATCAACTCTATGCAAGAAGGGCTGATCCCTTCACTAGATCCTTGGCCTAAAATATCAAGATATAGCTCCTCCAATCCCCTCCAATGAATATAGTTGCTGAATGATCAACAACTTCAAAAAACTGCACTATAAGAGAGGGAGGCTTAATAGCCTGCTGTTATAAGTGTCAAATTAGCTCTTTAATGATGGGAAAAATCAATACAATGTGAGGAGAAGATCCCTCACAGGATTTCCAGCTGATATGCTAAAAACTTCCTTCCTCCAATAGATCTACATGAATGCACTGTGAAATACTTGAGGGGACTGCTTCTGCATGGAGGTAAAATATAATGGCCTGAATGCCAGATATAGATATGATGCTCCTGGAAGGCTGAATATGAAGAACAAAGTGAAGGATAGATCCTCCACCAGTTTCCTAGCTGAAATGATAGAAACAACCTCTTAAAGATGACACCAATGCCTGATGAGGAGTACAACTCAATAGAAAACCTTCCCAGAGTAGGCACACAAGTCCCCTATGGGTAAGGGTGGGATTTCCACTTAGAAACACTCTGTGCTAAACAACACTACATACTTATCTAAACAACTCAAGCATGCATAGAAATTTCCTAAGACAAATCTAGATCTAAACAGATCAAAGAATAATACAAGTATCCAAATATGCCTTCTATTGTGCCTTCACCTTCATTATATAGATCATGAGACTTCCATAGCCTAGGCCCACTCCATAATTGTGCTGTACATGTGGATATAAGTCTCCATGGTTGACTGCGGTGTTTTTCCATGTCCTCCATCATGTTCACATGGGGTGATCACCCTCTCTATCATGTGTGCATTAAATGCATCACTTCCTCCACTAACTTATCATAAGTGCTTTATGATCTTACTTTGAATGCATTATGATCTCAGTTGACCTCTTCAAATATCCTCATGATTTTATATTTAAGATCCATGATCTTATTTGACTGTTTCATCCTCCATAATATATCTCATAAATGAGACATGATCTCCACTACTTTCATTAATGGAGCTGCTCCACTACTCCATGATTTAGATCTAGATCTAGAATATCCACATACACACATCAAAAGTGGATTTTATTCATATTTGCGTATTATGGGTCCCTCCAACCTTTTATGTACTTAATTAATTAAGTTTATTAATAACTCTAATATTACAAATATCATGTAAAATTTTTGGAATATTACACCCTCCCCCTTGGGGGACATTGTTGGCTTGATGGGGCCTAGACCCATGTTCAGATATGGCTGCGTGAACCAAAAAAACCCAATATTACTAGCCCTTTAGGCAACGATATGCTGTGCAAATTGAAGTCTCACCCGAGGCAATATAGGGGGATGTTAGAACCAGGTTTCTACATCCAGACGGACAATGGAGTATGGATTCAAGGTTTATATTCCTTTCAATACTTGAGAGAGTGTCACAGAACATATATACTAATTATACAGTTGCATAGTCTGCTTGATCTTACTTTAAGAAGCATACACAACACAAATAATCATAAACATGTGTTTGCAATGCAACTATAAGTAAAACCATAACTTAGCACAGATAATATCAAAGTACAAATAACACAAGCACTTAAGAAAATAACATATATCTGTCTTCCAAAGTCTTTCATTAATGCTCAGATCTTCTCAATACAATACGTCCACCCTGCGCACTCAGCTACAGGGGTCTGCGCACTCAGTTTCAGACTTCCTAAGGTATCTGCACTCAACTGCAGGAGACTTTTCTCTAACACATACCACATAACATAGACTCAAAATATCCTTACATACAAATGCATTCTATGAATTAAATCATTTTCTACCTCAAGGTCTATCATAGACTCCTTATATAGTCTTTATATTTATAATACCATGGTCCAAAAACCATGGGCAGAGCTCAATGTATACAAATTTATCCCATCCCTATAAAAAATAAGGGGCTTTGACCCACCCCAAAGCCCTTACGACTCTAACATAGCTCCATGCTATGCACTCCACTCCTCGATCTACGAAGTCTTTCCCAAAATATTCAATTGAGGGGTACTTTGTCCAACAGGCCCCCAAAAAAAACTATGACTCATCCCAAGTCACTATGCTAGTGCTCCCTTGATATTTTCTTTGATGCCACTCAAGGCACCCTTTAGAGGTGGAACTGATTCAATGCATTGCTTCTCAAATTCATGAATTTCGGTCAGTAATGTCTCAGTAGCTGGCCCTACAATTTGTGTAGTCCCTTAAACTATTTCTTGAAAGTCTGTGATATATTACTGGCTTTAGCTTCCAATGGCTTCATCATGGCTGTGATAAGTTGTTCTTTTCTGCGTAGCTCATCAAGCTGTTCCTACAAAAATTTACCCTCTTGGAGACGGGCATACCGATGTATCGGTGCTAAATTCTTCACGGTGACCTTAATATCGTCCATTTGTTCTAGTTTCTCATAAAATACTTCTTCAATTTTCTACACCTGAGGGTCCTCCTACAGCGAGGCCCAAACACCCATAACGTCTTCAAATACTTGAGCACACTCGTGGACGATGGATTCAATCTTATCATTGACAACCTTGATCTCGGAAGTGCACTGCTCCCAAACCTCTGGTGGACTAGTGAGATACAATTGCATTTGCAACTCAATTATCTTCATCTACCTCTAGAGTCACACCTTCTCAAATTTGGCTTTTGAATCCTTAACTGTTATTTCGAGTTTTGTCACTTTTTCATTGGCGCTGTTGCAACCTAAATCTACAACTTAGGTAGGTCGTTGCAAGACTTTGAGATGGCTTCCTCCAATTGTTTCCTGTGTGCGGTCGCTGCATCGCGCTCCTACACAACCTACTATTTTTACTTAGCCATTTGCTTCCGCTCTCACTTAACATCCTGGATAACTAGCAGGGTGTGCTCCTCTCGAATATGAAACTCTTCCATGATGCCCTTGTGGAATGCATGCAATATCTTCAAAGATAGTACAACAAGGTTGAGCCTTATGTTCTACCAATGTTTCGCCTACACATGAGTCTCACCAGTGTTAAAATATAAGGTGCCTGTAGGTATCGACACTGTGCAGATATTAGCCATAATTTCCAATTCTTGTTCTGTTGTACTCTTACTTGCTGGTGCCTCGCTCGCTTGACTCATGCTTGCTTGTACTGCACTTGTCTGAAATTGTAAGTATTTGAGGTCCTGATTGAGCTTCACCAATACCTTCTTGTATTGGTCCTTGATGTTTCCCCACATATGTTTGGTAATGTAATTAACAGTGTTTCCAATTCCATCAAAGTCCCTCTCAGTGAGGACTAAGGCTTCAAGGCCGACAGACCTATCAGAGTTCATATTTTTCCATGCGCCTCCACCACCCTACATTGGTCATTTCTTTGCAATATAAGGGGGGGGGGGGGGGGTTTGCTAGATCCATAGATGTATCACCACCCTGCTCATTTCCCCCTCTCATTTCCAGGGCATCCTTCTCTGTTTTATTCTCAGCTTCATTTTTAGACTCCTTAGTTGTCGTGAAGGAGACGTGCTTAGGCTGATTCTTGGTGTTTTTCTTTCCTATTTGCGTGCTAGTCATCGCACCACTTGTGTCTACCTACTTTGTCTCCGCGCCTTCAGTGGGTAGAGTTAGCCAGTCACTTGGCCAATTACTTACTATGCATACAAAATCATCTTCTGTGACCAGGTATGATAGCTTGTACCAGACCTCACCAAGGCCTTTCTTCACTCGGATGTGCACGTGGTGGAAATCGAATTTAAATTTTACGACCCGTTTATATTATGAAAAAGTTATGGGGGAGATCTGAGGCTTCTGGCTAATCAATGTGCTTGTAATTATCTCAAACCTGGCCCAAAAGAAATTTTTTTCCATCACTCGAGATGGATCCTTTGAATATAATAGTGAGGCATACCTCGCAGCCTCACATAGATTCGGGTAACGGTGGGGAACTGCGACTCTTCGGGCTCCTTCCAGGCCATAAATGAAATTAAGAGTAAGAGCCATGTGTATTGGAATTTCTTACCATCCTCATATGTTTCCCTGCAGTCATCCAAGAACTCTTTGCACAAGTATCTGGACCAATTGTATATGATGCCTTTGTTGCACTATGAAACCAAGGACACCACCAACACTGAATCCTCCTCTCCGCGACACTTACACATGATATTTCCTTCTAATATATGGGTGGAAAAGTGCACTGACCTGTCCTTGATGAAGTTAACAAAGTAACCCTTGGTTCCCTTCGTCAGGTCATATTCTTGCGTCATTTGGTCAGCCAAATTCTTATCCTGATCTTTGCCTAAAAATGATTTAGTGGGGTCCAAGTTGAGATAAGGAAGTGTCGTGATCTTCCTGATCAACATCACACCAATGGGGATTCTTTCCCCCAACCATAGGAAATCATCGTGTACTTGGGACAATAGTTTTTGCACACAGATTGTGTTGATAATGATGTGCCCAAAGTGCGGGACATATAACATGTTAGCAACCTTTCATTCTGAATTCTGGCTACCCTCTTCATTGGTTATAGCCTTGTTACTCCAGTAGCTTCATAGTAGGTAGAGCGTAAATATTGACTTGTCTCAAATTGAGTGTATTTGTCATGGTCATTGAAATCCCAATCCTCCATGCGCATCTATGGCACTTTTCCCAATAAATCTCTCTCAAGCGATACTTCTTCAGGAAACAAGGGTGTAAAAACATTATATTTTTTGCATCTGTATCCTTCATAGGCTTCGTAGCCGTTGGCTTCCATGGAATAATATATGGGGGCAACCTGGAGATGGGTTCCACCTCTTTTGCATCAATCTCAGCTATCCCTCCAAGCGTGACTTATTCTTCATCTGACTCCTCAACCTCAAAAACTTGCTTATGACTAGCTTGCGTCACCTTAGATCTTTGTTCCTTTGGCATTTTCTTCCTAGGCGACGTTCTAAGTACCGACTTCTTCGACATTTTAGAAGGTGCTTCTATGGTCTGCTTCCTGGGCAACCTCAACCTTGTGACATTAGCTGGTCGCATAACCATCATGATGAATCCTAATCCTCTATAGAGAAATTATTGCTCAATCTCCTTGTAGCTCTTCTCAGACATGCAGCAGAACGCTCGGAACTCTTGCAGGTACACAATCTCAATTCTAACTCTTGGAGTGCAAAGTGTCTGAATGTGAAGCGAGATACCTGATTTATAGCAAAATTCAAATTCAAACTCCATGTTCTCCTTCATAAAAACCTCATAAATGCATATTTGGCGATAGATCCACCCAGATATGCCCATTAAATACATCCTTCCCACTCCTTTTAATGACCAAGTCCTTGTCAAATCAACTGTTCATGTTCCAACTATCACTTTTTTAGTGAACTTTTTTAGACCCACCTCTTCGGCATAATCCTGCCTCCCTTGACGCAGTTCCCTCCAGCTATACCAACTTCCTACGTACCGCGTAGTACTTCTATTTCAACGAAGCGTCTCCTTGGTAGATTAGTTTACAGTCCCATACTTTCTTTAAACTGTGTGGATCAATGAGACTGTCTTCCAACGATATATTCAATGCGATCCCCTAGGGTGAATTCACCCTTGTATAACTTTAGCCTGCTGCCATTAATGCGTCCAAGAAACAACTTACTATTCAGCTTCTCGAGCTGAACTGCGCCCCCCTCCGAGACATTCTTGACAATGTAAGGTCCCAACCAGTGCATTTGCAACTTTCCGGGAACTTCATGAACTTGCTGTCATACAAAATAACTTGGTCCCCATTCTAAAAAGTATTATGCTTAATATGTTGGTCATGCCAGGATTTTCCCCTCCTTCTCTACCTATTGGTGAAACCCAATGATGAACCTAGCTTCCTCTAGTGCCAACAGTTGCTCCAATCTCTACTCCATAATATCGTTGTCCGCCCTATATGTCACTGCGACGATGCGAAGACTAGGCACAATGTATTCCATTGGCATCACAACTTCATTTCCACACACTAATTTGAACGGAGTCTAACCCATCAAATTCTTACAGGTAGTCCTCTAGGCCCATCAAAATTGCAGTAATGCACAAATCTGAGTCATCCCTGTTGATGTTGCACACCTTCATCATAGTATTCTCCATAATTTTTTTAAAGGCATCAACCATCTCATTCACCTATGGGTGATAGGCCATACTCTTCTGGTGATGCATTATGAACTCTGCGGTCAATTCTTCAATAGTTCTATTTAGGAAATGCGTACCTCAGTCGAGAATTAAGATCTTCAGGAAACCAAACCTTGACAAAATATTTTCAAAAATAAACTTCGTCATTGTGTCGACACTACAATTCTTCACCGGCGGTGCCTCATCCCATCTAGTGAGGTAATATCTCGCAGTAATAATGTACCACACACATGTTTTCTTCCCAGGTGGATCAATCGGTCCCACGAAGTTAATTTCCCATTTATCAAATGCCTACAAAGTGACTTAAGGATGCAATTCCATTTCATCCCTTCACAAAGGTCTACCAGTCCTCTGACAAACATCGCAAGGCTACAAAATCCTTATGCATTGTAGGCCACCAAATTCCAGCATGCAGGCGTAGTGGCCTTTCCTGCATAGTGAAATCCAACAACTCCGCCATGCACTTAAGCCAAAATACTATGTTGTTTGTGCTCAGGGACATATCTTCGCAGAATCTCATCAGACCCCATCTTGTATAAGTGTCCCACAATTAGAGTAAAATTTGCTACCTTTACTACTACCTATTTCTTCTGCTATGTAGTATACTCCATAGGTGCAACACCAGTAGTAAAAAATTGAATGATATCTATAAGATTCTCATCTATAACCCGAATAGCGAACAAATGTACATCAGGTAATCCTTCTTCAATATTCGTCAGCTCTTCACCTGTCTTGATCTTAGAAAAATGATCTAGTCCTGCATTCAACTGTCCTGGCTTGAATATCACTTCAAAATCATACTCGTAGAATAAAAATATCCACCTAAAAATATCCCCCCAAACACAGTCTTGTTGACCAAGTATTTCAATGCAGAATGATTGGTGAACATTTTGAAGTGAGCGCCTAATAAATAATGTCGAAATTTCTATAGCGCATAGACCATCTCTAGCCCTTCACGCACTATGGTGGAGTAATTATGTTATGCTTTAGACAACTTCTGGCTTGCAAAATAAACAGGGTGATCTACATCACCTTCCACTGGTTGCGCTAAGACAACTCCAAAAGTTGAAAAATGCATCTACATGTGCATGAAATTCCTTCTTACAGTCTGGAAAGACTAGAATAGGAACAATTACCATCTTTTATTTCAACACAATAAGGATCTTCTGACAATCACCATCCCAACAAAACTTGACATCTTTCTTCAATAAATTTTCCATTGGCGCAATGATTTACATGTAGGCTTTTATAAAATTCCTATAATAATCTGTATGCCCAAGAATCATGCATAGCTGATTCACATTTTTCGGTGGCTCCAAATTTATAATCATAACGATCTTTGTAGGGTCTGCCATAAACCCCTGCTTGTAGAAAATATGCCCCAACAATATACCATATGGAACACATAAAATACAATTCTTCAAGTTCAAGGAGATTTGATATTTCTTGCAGGTATCCAACATCAAGCGAAAAATAGAAACATGCTTCTTTAATAGTCTAAAGACTGTCCAACCATCAAAATACACCTCCAAAAACTTATGGATATATTCTTTAAATGCTGTGACGATAACTCTGGAAAATATTGCTGGAGCGTTCTTCAATCCGAACGACATAACTATGTACTGAAATGCTTCCCATTCAGTAGTAAAAGTGGTATTTCTCCTATATTGTAGCGTGGTATTGATCTGGTGGTATCCTTAGAAACCATCTATAAAGGAGTAGACTTCCTACCCTCCCACATTATCCAAAACTTCGTCTATGAATGGTGTCGGAAATAGATCACGAACACATGTATCGTTCAAGTTTCTAAGATCGACAAAACTCCTTATTTCTCCCTTGGTTTTAATTTATTGGACCACCATAGGGATAACCCACTCAGAATCCTCTACAGGTTTAATAATTCTAGTACTAATCAATTTGTCTAGTTCTTCCCCAACTTGTTCTTTATATTTTGGGTTCAACTGATATGGGCGCTCCTTGACGGCTTCGCGTCAGGCTTCAAAGTGATGTGCATAACTCCCAAATCTCCTAGATTTCCTTTCAATTTGGAGAAATTCGTCAGGAATATATATTGGTACTCATGCAACAATTCAGTGACCTTGCTCACTCTGTCATCATCCCAATAGTCCCCAATATTCATGAACTTGGGCTCCACTTCTAAACCTATGTTGACTTGTTGAGTCTTGACAGGTTCTGCAATGTCTGACATCTCGCGTTCAGGACCTGAAACCTCGCACTACCCTTCTGACTCAGGGATATTGACATTACACAAATCCTCTTCATCTTCTTCCATAGTTAGATTGTATCATTCTCGTGCTTGCTCCATCTACGCAACCCAATCAGGCTAGTCTGCATCCCTTGGCTCATTAGTAATTCAGAATATTCCTGTTCAGACTTGTTATAGGTCAATTTGGGCACTATTCCCAATGACCTGGTTAACTAGACATCATATCCAGGACCAATGAATAGGGTCTATCATCCCCTATCATTTCAGTTGTTATATGCCCTAAGACAAAGAACAAGACAAATCATCCATGACTTTCATCTGCAAAGGTTTCCAATATTTGAAGTTTATAATATATCATATGAGAGCTCACCAACGCTGCCTATAAAGGGATTAAGTTCATTGCATATGCAAGTAACCCCACTCAAGAGTGCTCTGCAAAGCAATTCCTGACATTAAAGGGTGAGTTGGTCACATTGGGAGTGAAATTCTCATTGTTCCAGAATCTGCACTTGGCCAGTGCCTTCTAGAAGAGTTCACATGTGTCAAACTTTGAATCCATGTGTCCATTTGATACCTATGAGACTGGGAACATGTATTGCCTATTATTAGAAAGTCATTGATTGTAAAACTACCTTAAGCTCCTCTATAAATTGAGAACAAATCTTAATGTTTGAGAAGGAAGAATTTGAGTAAAGAAATGCTGGTGGAATTTCAATTGAGGAATTGATTTGAGTGACACGATGCTGGAGAGATGTGAACTGCGATGAGGCTGGGATGCTGCTAGAGATGGTGACACTAAATCAATCACTGGGTTGTAACCTCCCCTTCTATCCATTAATAAAGATTGCTGCTTACTTTCCCACATATGTATATATATAAGCTCATGTATTTCATATTATGAATTCTTATTTGATGCAAATGGTTCATGTTTTATTGATTTAACTGAATAAATTGAATAGACATCTGTATTATTTCTATCTTTTTCTGTTTAGTGTTAATCTTTGCAGAGAATATTTTGGCGACTTAGCTCAGATTTGAAGCTACAAAAAAAGGGACAGATGGAGAATAAGAAGCGCTTGGACTCCAAGTAAGTTCTTTGATCTGTTCTGTGTGTCTATTTACTATTAGGAAAAGTAGTTTCAAAGTATTTAACCTATTGTTGTAGATTATCACTACATCTAGGGAAGGATGTTTTATCCATAATCCATAATTCTGCATAACAAATTGGCGACTCCGCTGGGGAGTTTACCCTTCATCTTTAGTGTATTTGCCTCTGATTTTCTCTGTTTATTCATCTAGTAGAATTTACTCAGAAATATTAGGTTTTTTGAAATCCAAATTTGCATTAGAAGTGTGTTAAACAGTTGTATTATCCTTATACACTACGCCCAACACACTGTTAGATAGGACACAATGCTTTTCATAATACTGTCTCCATTTTAGACCTGCGTTGCAACACACTGTCTCTTTTTAGAGACTACGTTGCCTCCTGAAACCATCCAAATTCCATTGAATTTGTCATTGCATTTTGTTTTTAGTTTGTTGTTTGCTATGTTTTAAAGAGCCTGATACCTCCGACTGACTAGTGAGCTTACCTACCTCTTCCTCCTTTGAAAGAAAAGTTTGTTTAATGTTTATTTAAAGGGTTTTTCCTTATCATTGACGAGTTAATTTCAAAGTTTTTCATTGATGCATTAGATCCATTTTATTTTGAAAAAGGAAATTGTCGTTTAATTCTTCATTTCCTGATAGGAGAAATTGTTGTTAAATTCCTCATTTTTCCTTCAAAAGAGAAATTGTTATTTAAATTCTTCATTTCCCAAAAGTAAAAGGCATTTGTTTTTATTAATTTGGTGCACTTAGTTTCTTTTATGCATTCATAACATTAAAGGAATTGAAAAGTAAAACCTGCATTTTCATGTAGTGGATTGTATGTTTTGCAAAAGTAACAATTAGGAAAATTACATTTAGTTTGTGCTCTTTGATTTGTTTTCTCTCAAATTTAATTTTCTTTCCCTCTAGTAGCTAGGATTTTCATTGAAAAACTAAAAGTGAAAGATTTCTTATCATTTTAGTTTGCATTTTAGGAATTTCCAATACATCATCACTATGAACCTTGAAAGGAAAATTGATAAACAAGATCAACTTAAAATTTATCTCAATTTACCTAAGAAAGCATTGGAACCATAACGATAACATTTAGAAGGTCTAGGCTAGAGACGTGTTCCAGAGTCGTAAAACATATCAGTTGTCGTTAATTGTTTGCGATATATTTTGAGTGCGATACCTCACTCCACGTACGTAAGTATATCGTAGCTCGTCCATGTACTTTTGGGTATATCGGGCAGTGTTACAGTATGAAAAGTATAAAGGGGTGCTCTCACTGTGCGGTTTCGTATCAGACAGTGCTAATACAGACTTGGGCCCCCACATACCTTCAGGTATATTTGGGAGGACAAATTTAGGTTGCTATCCATCCATAGTGAACCAAGTCGACCACCTTGTAAATTGTGATACAATGAACACATCATTCAGGGAGATTGCCTGCCTGTACTTCTTGGTTTGCCAGGAGGTATTCTGTAGTTCACAGTTTCTTGGTAAAAATTTTGCCTAGAAATGCCTTTTTATTTTGTTTATTTTTTTTGGGCTAAAATAAATCAGTCATCATGGAAGATCAAAATCCTTTTCCCCATCATTTGCGTAGACTAGCATTGAAACCACCTTTACCACCAGAAGTTACTCCTGGTTGGCGAAGGCGAGATCACTCTACTGAAACCAGTACTATCGATACCTATGTTGAAGCATCATCTTCCCATATACTAGGATTGGAACAATTTGTTTCTACAAAGCCTGGTTTTTCTACTGTTGTCGAGATAGAGTCCTCACAACTACCCGTGGTCACGATCCATCCAATCTGTGAGACCATACCTCCCGAACCCGACGTTGTTCAACTGGAAGTTGATTCGGATCCCATTGTACTTTAGGGGGCAGCTGTTATTGGTCAAACTGGACATCATCCCCAAGACCAATGAAATAGGGACTATGATCCCCTTATATTCAGTTGCTATATTCCCTAAGTGGAGAAAATCTTGATACCGAAGTCGAACAACTAGAATTTGTTCTTGTATTAGTCATTCCATAATCTATTGTAGCCATTGAGTCTCCCATATTGCGCAGTCAACCACCCAAAATATACTATGGGCCAGACAACGGATTTTTTTCTCCTAGTTTGATTTCGATTGAAGAAATATCATAAGACGAGACACCTTTAACTCCAACTCATTTTCGGTAGGAGCTTTACTTGTACGAGTCTTTTCCTCAATCACCTTCCTCTTCTTTTGTTGAGCCTGTTTCACTTCGAGTTCCCATATATTCTATAGGGTATACATTGGGTCATTTGACCATGGCTGAGATAACATCCCAGACTAAATCATTTATTTCAGCTGTGACAACATCTACTGTTGCTTCATCTTCAATGTTTTGTCCATTGAATTCACCCATGTCATCATCTAGAATCGTATCTGGTTCCTCCCTTATGAGTACTGAATGGCTTGATCCTTTATTCACATCTTCAGTGCAATATCAAGCTGGTCCCATGAGTTATTATCCTTAGTGGCCGGTGATTTCACATAAATTACCCTCTGAAATTCCAAAATTCAATGAAAAACCAAGAGAAGACCCGTCAACGCATGTTATAACTTATCATTTGTGGTGCTCATCAAAATCCTTAAATGATGACTCCGTTAGACTACGTCATTTCCATAGCACACTCACTAGTCCAACTGCATTATGAGGATGGTTCTTTTACTATGTCAACCTCGTTAAAAAATGAAACAGGGATTGAGGATAGTTCTTTTTTCTTGTGTCAACCTTGTTAAAAAATGAAACAAGTGCCTTTGAGGAAAGTTATTTTACTGTGTCAACCTCGTTAAAAAATGAAACAGGTCATGAGCATAGTTATTTTCATGTGTCAAGCTTGTTAAAAAATGAAACAAATCCTCTCCTAATTACGACGAATCTTCCATCTGATCTCGTAAATGAACCTTCATTCCATCAAGCTATTAGTAACTAGTAGTTTACTTAGGTGAATTAAATGAAGCTTGGGGGGAATCTTCTCTTGAAGGGGGAATTCAACATGTGCTCTTTCAGGGGGAATTCAAAACATTCTTACCAATTGCACGCAATCAATTGCTGAAGTTCAGGGGAAAAACAGGTTCAGAGCTCCAAAATGCAAATGGTAACTAGTGAATGGAAAAAATGAATAGTAAAACTCCTTTTATTTAGTCATTTAATTGTTTGCAATGAATATTTATTTCTATGAATATGGTTTTATTATGTTTTTATCATGAAACAGGCATTTTTAATCCATTTGATGTTGTTTTGAACAGGTTTTACAGCTGATGAACATATTAGTCGTGTAGATTTATTTCAAAAATGATTTGACCACAAAGTATAGTTTTTATCCTTATTTTTCCAGCTTTGTTAAAAATGAAAAAGTATTTGAAGCACACTTTTATCTCTTTTAGAGCTCCGATAATAGCGAAAAAGGAACCCCTAGAGTCTTCTTTCAACTCTTTTCAGACTTCAATAATGTGAAAAGATTGTCGAGCACTTGTCTTTTCGAGCTCGTCAAAATAAATGAATTGATATCTACTGAGTATAAGTTTAACCCTTTTCCAGACTGAGATAGATTATTTAAAAAAAAGGAATATCTTGGTCAAACATGACTAAAGAGGTTCTCTTAGATATTATTTTACACTTTGGAGAGATATGCTGGAGAGATGTGCATTGTGATGAGGCTGGGATGTTGTTGGAGATGGTGACACTAAATCAATCATTGGGTTGTAACCTCCCCTTCTATCCATTAATAAATATTGCTGCTTACTTTCCCACATATGTATCTGTATAAGCTCATGTATTTCATATTATGAATTATTATTTGATGCATATGGTTCATGTTTCATTAATTTAACTAAATAACTTGAATAGACATTTGTATTATTTCTATCTTTTGTTGTTTAGTGTTCATCTTTGCAAAGAATATTTTGGCGACTTAGCTCAGATATGAAGCTACAAAAAAAGTGACAGAAGGAGAATAGGAAGGGTTTGGACTCCAAGTAAGTCCTTTGATCTGTTCTGGGTGTCTATTTACTATTAGGAAAATTAGTTTCAAAGTATTTAACCCGTTGTTCTAGATGAGCACTACATCTAGGGAAGAATGTTTTATCTGTAATCCATAATTCCGCATAACAAGACTTCCTGAAGAGCATCATTAATACAATCCCATCCATCGACGGAGTTATAAGTCAATAAGAAACCTTTTGTCATCTCGTACCAATCTGTGGTGCCATGGCGCAACTCCATTTCATGATAACACTACTGAGGTATCATACCCAAGGTATATAAGAATATATGCACCCATTTAGGTTGAGGTTCTTCGCCCCAGGTCGCAGTCTAGAGAGACAAATTATTATGAGGGTCATCCTTAGCATCATACTTCTCCATGATGCTAGTGTTTACATGACCAAACATGAGCCTTATCAATCTTCAAAATTCCTTCCATCCTCCTAAGTTTTATCTGTGCACGCCCCACCATCTGGCTGGAGTGGACCTCAATATGAAGTCTAAAGCTTCATACCATTGTTCTTCAAGCACCTTCTGCTCAAAATCTTCCAGAAATACGACAATGTTCCTAGTTCCATCATAAAATGGAAAGTCACGTACCTCCGATGTGACGCAACAAAGCGACTTGATCACTCTATTACATCGCCATAGATACTTCATGCAAGCGGTTCTGCCAATGCTCCAATTCTTCATTGGAGTTAGAAACATATGAACTATCACACTCCCAATGTATTCTACAATAAGTCGTATGATTAATCCAATCCTCATATTGCTCAATGATATTATAGATCTGATCAATATCAACATCACCATATTCATGCTGGACCGATTCTGTGTATCGCGCTCCTTCAGAGGGGTCCAAAGGCACACCAACCCTTGTAACATTCTTTTCAAACACCATTTGTCTCTTTTTAATATTTATTATAAAATCCATGTCATAAGCTCAATCAAACCCAAGCAACACAGGATACAAATTTCTATCATCAACAATCTCAATAACTTCAAAATCAGAAAATACACTTGCACCATCAATATCTATGCTAATGCCATGCAATCAACCAATAGGAATGATATCCTGTTGATTTTCCATGCTAAGACAAGTCAATCACCATTGTAACTTTGGTATCCCCATCCATTCCCATGTCTATTTTTGAAAAAAATAAGCATCTGATCCAAAATCAAGGATTACTTGGTCCATTTCATAATCCTCAATCTGCACAGTTAACCGCATTTCTCTGTCGGTTCTTTTCTTATTTTTTCAGATCTTGTTTATTGCACGTTTTTCGAGTTGTGGCTTCTCTTTTCTAGCGAAATTTTTAATCAACTCCTGCAAGCCCTCCACAGCTTTCAGATCCCTTAGCAACTTCAGACATGTCTCTAAGAAGGACTTTAGAATGGATGGATCAACTTCCTTCTTTTCAATAATCTCCTTAGGTTTATTCTGCCATGGAATCAACTGTATCTGCACAATTGTTGTCAAAGCTCCAGGAGTCATAAAATTATTCTTTTCTTCCATAAAATTTTCTCTTTCACGTTGCACATTGAACCCAACATTCTTGTCTCTAGCTTTTCGGGCCCAGGTAACCTCCATATGTCTCTTTCCTTCTACATAGTCTTCCCTGGTATTTACACTGCTCCATGTCACTATGTTGAAACTTAGATCTCCCTCGCACAGTTTATCCCTCATCATTTGTATGTTTAGGGCATGGTGTTGACTGCAATTTTCCTACATTCGAGCCAATAATCTAGGAAAATCCTCTATTTCATGATAAAATGTGTGATAATACCTACAAGAGATGGTAGCTAGATTTTGACAATCCCTGGTGAAATGTCCAAGCTTACTGAAATTATAACATATGATCTTCATGCGACCTCGTCCAACACTTCCTCCCCGGCCACATCCTCGGCCTTGGAAACCTTTGCACGTTGTTGGCGAACCTGGATCTCCACGACCTTCAGCTTGCATTCGGTATGCTCCAGGACTCTGCATCATTAGATCATAGCTTCGCCATTACTTTTCATCATGTCCCATAGAACTACATAAATTACAAAATAATTTCTTCTCCGACTAAATTTACTTCTGCAGTAGATGAAAATAGTCTGCGGAGTGGTGGCCAAAAAATTCGCATAAGCTACACCAGACATTTGGTTCCATACTTGGTCCAGTACTTGGTCGAGGCTTCAATGGACTTGGCATCTCAGTGACAAAAGTAATCTCTATAAACAAGACACTGATCCTTATGGTGGCCCTCCTCTTTGCACTTTATGCACCAAAATTCTGTGCGCATGTCGAACCAAACCTATTTTCCCTTCTTCAAATCTTGGAGTTCCATATGTAAGCTTGCCAACTCGGTTTGGATATGATAAATCCTTATGTTAGTATCTCCTATTAGTGAAGCTTCGAGTTTCATCGCAATCTCCAGTGCTTGATCTTGGGTTGCGAGCTTCTACTGTGATAATCGATATATAAGATGGGGTAACAACACAACGATAAACCATTCCTTGTGCTGCTCATCAAGGATCTCGAAGTTTATTTGGGTTAGCAGTGTCTTAAATATTTGATCTACTTCCCACACAGTTTTAGTGACCAATTTCTTGATCTCTTTAATCTTCGGAATACATTGGGACTGCGACTTCAGTTTCCTAAACTCAACATTCAGTGCATCCTTTGTTTGGGGCAATGTGGAATTCCAGTTCACCGAGGAGAATTTCATAGACCAAGACAACGCTCTATCCTATAGCACTGTTACCAACTACAATTTCTTCATATTTTCATGATTGACGTTCTGCGATCTCCATATCGCTTCTACAACAAACCAAAATTGCTCAGGATCATCTGATCCTTCGAAAAAATGCATCTTGGGTGAGTGAGCCATGGTGAACGGGGGAGGTGGAGGTGGAAGAATGATATAGGGATGGGTTGTGATGGGATTGGAAGGTTGGGGAATTCCAGAAGTGCCCTAATGATCTTAAAATTTTACCGATGCACTTCTAGGGGTAGCAGGGTGGCTTTTTCCTTCTTCAATTTCAAACCCAAATAGTGGACTGCACTCATACTTAACATTATTATTATGATCTACCATAAACCTCTTACCGCGTTTCGTAGTTCTGGTTTTCTTTCCTCTGAACATATATATTATTGCTTCCGTAGTACACCCTTTTCACACAATAGCATGTTAATCCAAAGCTTCAATGATTTCAAGTACTTACCTTGCGGGCCTTTGAAAAATTTGTGCTCCACTTCGATATAGGATACAAATGTATAGATCACGAACTCAGTAATAAAGCCTCCAAGGATACTATCGGTCCAATAGTCAACAACCCTTGCGATCTCATTATCAGTCCCCTTCAGTTGCTTAATGAACTCTGGAGTCCACGCAATAGGCCTATTGTTGAAATGGGTCGTTTGCTCAGCTAGTCTTGATAACCACTCATGTAGCTCGCTAGAAAATAATGAGAAAAAGTGATCATCATGATATGTAAAGTTATACTTCTATAACCATTGTTCAATAGATATGCGCAGATTTTTTTTTCTTACACTAAAAATTTGCGTTCTTTTAAATCTACCCAATATTTAATCTATTTCTTAGACGGATTCCACCTCCACATGTATTCCTCAGTCAAATCCTCCTCCTGTCGATAATGAATGTAATACCAGGTCCTGAAATACTCTTTCTTCCCCTCAAATAAAAGAGCTAGGTATAGACTTGTTGGCTTGATGGGGCTTAGACCCAGGTTCAGATATGGCTGCGCAAACCAACAAAACACACTATTACCGGCCCTTTCAGCAACGATATGTTGCGTAGATCGAAGTCTCACCCGAGGCAATATAAGGGGATGCTTGAACCAGGTTTCTGCATCTAGAGGGACAATGGGGTGTGGCTTCAAGGCTTATCTTCCTTTTAATACTTGAGATATCTTCGGAAAAGAAATCTACTAATTATACAGTCGCGATTCAACACTTCTATTAAACTAACTTGCAGATTGCATGATCTTATTTTAACAAGCATAAAACAACATAAATAATCAGAAACATGTGTTCACGATGCAATTATAAGTAAAACCCTAACTTAGCACATATAATATCAAAGTACAGATAAAGCGTACACTTAAGAAAATAACATAGATATTTCTTCAAAATTCTTTCATTAATGCTCAGATCTTCTCAATGCAATTTGTCCACCCTGCACACTCAGCTTCAGGGGTCTGCACACTCAATTGTAGACTTCCTAAGATCTATGCACACTTAGCTGTAGGGGCCTTTTCTCTAACCTAAATCATAGAATACATACTCAAAATAGCCTTACATCCAAATTCATTCTATGACTTAAATCATTTTCTACCTCAAGGTATATCCTAGAATCCTTATATATTCTTCACATTTACAATACCATGGTCTGAAAACTATGGTCAAGTCTCAACGTATCCAAATTTATCCCATCCCTTTACAAAATAAGGTGATTTTACCCACCCCGAATCCCCTAAGACTCTAACATAGCTCCACACTACACGCTTTGCTTTTCGATTTGTGGAGTCTTTCTAAAAATATTCAATCAAGGGGTGATTTTTCCAACAAAAATTGTCCTCAGTGTTTAACCACACCTATACCTCAGAAAAAACTGCTGAAAAGAAAACATACTGCTATTGGAGCTTTATAGATTAATTCGTTGCAGTATTTACAATGATCACTGTGCTGAAGAGAAAGCCACTCCGTAACATGAAAAATGTAACATCATAATAACATGACCCCCATACCTATTTTTGGAGCTTTATAACATATCTCATGGTGGTATTTACATCCACACACATATGTACATATACCTGAACATCACATCAAAACATATACCAAAACACATTCCAAAACATCATACCAAAACTGCTTTGCCTCAACTAGAAACCAATGAAGGATAGATAGCCCACATCTGATCCACCATATCCCATGTAGCTTTAACTGGACCAAAGTGCTTCCATTTCACTTTAACTTGCTTTATTTCTCAGTTCCGGAGCCTAAGCATCTTTCTCTGTAATATACACTGAGGTTCCATCTAGAATTCTCCATCTGGATCCACCTGCAATACAAACCATTCAATGAAATTATCAACATCATTAACATACTTCTTAAGAAATGATATATGGAAAATATCATGGAATTTCACTATTGGAGGTAGTGCAAGTCTATAGGCTACTGACCCAATCCTCTCAAGAATCTTGAAAGTTCCACAAAACCATGGTGTCAACTTGGCACATGATCCAATATGCAAGGAGCTATTCTTGGGCTTGATGTGCAAGTACACCTGTTCCCCAACCTAAAACTCTTTAAAAAACCTTTTCTGATTTGCATAGCTCTTCTACCTATCCTGTGCTGCATTCAAATTCCTATTGATAACCTGCATTTCTTGTTCCATCTCTCCTAACCTATCTGGTCCAGTCAATACCCTTTTCACCAGATCACTCCAACCGATGAGAGTATTTCAACTCCACCCATACAATGTCTAAAATAGACTCATCTTCAAGGATTCCTGATACTCGTTGTTGTAGGTAAACTCTACTAGTGGAAGATAATATTATCACTTCCACCGCTAATGCATCACATACATCCTCAACATGTCCTCCAAGATCCTATTGATTGTCTTAGTTTGTCCATCTATATGTGGATGATAAGTTGTACTGAAGACAAAATATATACTTAATCCTGCAAATAACTCCTTCCAAAACTTGGAAGTGATTTTTTCATCCCTGTCTGACACAATCCTCTTTGGAACACCATGTAATCTGACCACATCTGTGATGAAAACCTGTGCCACATCACTAGATGAATATGTAGTCTTCATTGGAATGAAGTGTGCTACCTTAGTCAACTTGTCCAACACAACCATGATGGAATCATGTTGTCTAGATGTCTTGGGAAAACCTGTGATGAAATCCATGGAAATGACCTCCCATTTCCACTCTGGAATCACAATCAGGTGTAACAGTCCACTTAGATGCCCGCACTCTGCCTTCACCTACTAACAATCCAAGCATATCGCTACAAAATATTTCACATCCTTATTCATATTCGGCCAATAATGAAACCTCTTCACTACAATTAATTTCTTCTGATATCCTAGGTGAACTAAATATAGGGAAACTTTTAGGGGCTAATATTATCAAGTGGGTTAATATTCCACGTTTTTTCCAAAACCAATATTCACCAATTTCCATTTTTCTAAAAATTGAATTCGCCCAAATTTTATAGTATAATATCATTTTATCTTAAAAATTGCCAATATTATACATTTTCTAATATAAAATAATTAGAAATATAAACATTTTTACAAAATCATCATTACACATTTTAAAATTCAGATATTGGGGACTAGTAAGAATCGCCAAGGTTTCTAAACTTTAATATAAAATTTCATCCTTAAAATTTTCCCTGACCGAATATGATTTCACATGAAACTCCCTCAAGATCACCTTATTGAGCTCACTATTGTCTGACACATATATCCTGTCTCTAAACCTGACCAATCCATCGACTATGAGATGATATTCCACATCCTATACACCTGCACCTATACAACTACATGTACCTGTACCTGTACTCTGCTGTAACATGTGAAAAATCTCCCTATACCTGTCATCCTACTAACCTGAATACAAGTTCCTATCCTATAAATATGTCCCATAAGATCTCATAGTTGCTATGTGATTTACATGTATCCACCTACTAAGCGCATCTATGACCTTTTTCTTCTTTCCTTTGATGTACCTGATCTCGAAGTCAAACTCACTAATCGTGGCCAACCATATAGCTTGTTTGGAATTCATATTCGACTGGTCAAACAAGTATCTCAACCCACTGTGATCACTCATCAGTACAAACCTCCTGCCAAGAATATAGTGCCTCAAAACCTTTAATGCATGGATGATCGCTGCTAGCACAAGATAACACGTAAGATAGTTTTGCTCATGTTCATTTGGTTTCACTGACTCATAACATACCACCTTTTCTTTGTGCATAAAGACTCCACCAAGTCCTCTCTTTAAATAATATGTACATACTAAAAACTCTTTGTCCAGACCTTCGATATTTAACACTGGAGCATGTGTCAACAATTTCTTAAGCTACTCAAAACTGGCCTCATACTCTATCCATTCAAACTTCTTACCTTTCCTCTGCAATGATTTAATAGGATAAGGAATCTGTGAGAAGTTCCTGATGAACCTCTTGTAATAACCTACCAATCCCATGAAGGATCTTACCTCATCTACATTTCTAGGAGCTACCCACTCCATGATAACTATTAACTATTCTGGATCCACTATTATGCCCTCCTTCGAGACAACATGTCCCAAGTAATGTACCTCAGTATGAAGGAAACTAAACTTACTGAGGTTAACATATAACTGATTCACTCTCAATAATATCAACACTGATTCCAAATACTCAACATGCTCTTCCTCATTTTTAGAATATACCAATATGTGATTAATGAACACAATAACAAACTTGTCTAAATAAGGATGCAACACACTATTCATAAAACATATAAAGGTAGTTGGAGCATTATTCAAACTTAATGGAACTACAACAAACTCATAATTCCCATACCTGGTCTCGAAATAATTCTTGTAAATGTCCTCTTCCTTAATTCGTACCTGATGATACCCATATATCAAATCAATCTTTGAGAACACTACTGATCCCTTCAACTGATCAAACAAGTCATCAATCCTCGGTAATGGATACCTGTTCTTGATGGTCACTTTGTTCAACTGCCTATAGTCAATGCACAATATGGGAGTACCATCCTTATTATTTATAAACAATATCGGTGCGCCCCATGGCAATACACTTGGCCTAGCATATCCTTTTTCAAGCATATATTTCAACTTCAACTTTAACTCTTCCAACTCAGGTGTGCTCATTCTATAAGGTGCTTTTGATGTTGGAGTTGCCCTTGGTACCAACTCAATAGAAAAGTCTACTTCCATGTGAGGTGGAAACTTTGAAATATCTGCAGGAAATACACTCTGAAATTGCTGTAGAAATGGGTACCTACTCAAAACATCTTCATCCTCAATTTCCTTACCTTTATCACTAGAGATATGTACTATAAATATCACACACCCTTTCCCACGACTACGCTTGGCCTGCATAACTGTCACCATCCAAACTAATGTGGCTTTCTTCTTTCCCTATAAGACCCTTGGTTCCCCCTTGTCATCCAAGCACTCCCTGGATTTTTCATAGAAATCCACCTTGGTCTCATGAAGGTATAACCAGTCCATACCAAATAACATACTTTATTATCCTAACGAAAATATGTTCAAGTGCGCTGCTTTAGACATGCCATCAAATCGAATGCACAAGCTCTTACCCAATGATGAACTCTTTTCTTTGTACCTGTAGCCAACTGCACTAACTAGTATTTTGCAAGCACTTATTTATTCAAACAACATTTATCCACCAAGTTAGGAATAACATAAATATAATTAGATCTAGGGTAAAAAAAAATAGAAATAACTTGATCACAAAGCTTACCGTCCATCTCAATTACAGATGCCTGACAGTCTGCCTGCCTATTATCCACTGCTGCATAGATACGAGGAATGCTCTGACCAACATCCCCAAAAATATGTGCCTCCTGTGCATTATATATCTGAGGCCTACCACCCTGATTCTGTGTGAAATCTCTTTTAAGGTGTTCCTTACTTCATGAAAAACACTCCAGCGATCCAATACCATCACCTCTATGCTGTTTTTGTGATCCATGTCCCTGTCTAGCTTCATTGAACTTATTTTGTGGTGCCACATTTTCTTTCTCTTCTGCATTTTGAGGCCTTATTATTTTCGGCTACCATTTACCCTTACCTTTATATTTCCCTTTCCATCTTTGCTAAGATTCATTCTTATGCTTTAACTATTCATAACAATGCTTCAATTACTAATAACTTCCTTAAGTGAAAAAGGCTCATCATTCTCAATCCGATCTCTAAATGCTAATGGAAAACCAGTGAAAATTTGCTCAAATTTAGCCTTCTCATCTTTAAGATATGGTATATACCTCAATATCTCCAGGAAATTTATCGTATACTCCTCATCTTTCATCGATCCCATCCTCATATCATAGAATTCTTTGGCCTTATCGTTGTAGTACCTTTCTGAAAAGTACTTCTTCCTAAAAATTCTCTTGAACTCATGCCAACTCAAGTCTTCCATCCTGATGTCTCTGACCTGCTTCACATCTTCCCACCAGATATATTCTTTACCTTTCAGGCTGAAGATAATAATTTTGGCCTTCATGCTTTTTTGTGTACTCATGCAACTCAAAGAACTTGTTCATCCCAAGTATCCAAACTTGTACATCTTCCGATTTCTTCAAGTCTCCATCAAAATAAGTTGGCCTTTATTTATTAAACTCATTCAGCAAGTATCTTCCTCATGTAAGGATGATAATGATGATGATCACAGTGCCTGTCAAAACTAGAACTAGAATAGTACATGTGTCCATCAACTCTCCTATCCATAGTATCCAACAGTTTTCCATCTCTAACCATGTCATATCTATACGACCTGTGTCCACCAGGAGACCTATTGCCATATGCCCCATTAGCTATTTCCTCCTACACATGGTTGATCCGAAGTGGTCCTTGTCGTTACAATTATAGCAAAATATGAAAGAGTATTGCATCAACCTCTGCTTGTTTCTCTTGTTCCTGCATGATTTTGTCATTTTCTGCCTTAAAACTCCTTATTTCTTCCTTCAATATTCTCAATGTGTTTGCTAAATCAAAAGAGTGCCCATCACCACATTTTTCATCTAATTCATAGGGAGAATCTCTTCAGTCTACCATATTGGTAGTCATTTGATCTCTTTCTTGCAAGGCATACTATGTCAGCAAAACCAAATCACAATAAACCAACATACCTTAGCATAATTTGGGGAGGATGTATCATCTACATGATCATCCAAATAAACGTAATACATGTATCATAATCATAAAAAAAATATAGACATATAAAAAATAAGTGTACCAACACATAAACATTATTCTAGCTAGAGTCCAGTTATCAATGCATGACCATATCAACTAGACATACCATGACCTCATGCATGAAAACAACAACCATACCAATGCACATTTGACAACATGTAAGGAATAACACACAAATCGAATGCATAACCAATCATACACTCATGAGGAAACACTTCACAACAACAACATCCTCTTTCACATGGCGACATCACTATAAGCACGACTGACGCCATGCATGTACAATAGGCATATATACCGCAAGGATGATCAAAACACATGCAACCAACATGAATGCATGACCAACACTTACCGCCCATCTAGTTCAAGGGGTGAACCATTCTCTGATACCACTTTGTAACACCCTCATCCCACATCTACCCAAGTAACCGGCCTACCGAGGTAAATATCTGATGAGAGGCCACTATAATGGGATTCAACCTCCTAGGTGACTTTAAGGAAGTGGAATCGATGGAAACACATCAAAAAAACCTTTCACATCAACAAACAAAATTCTAGGATCCATCCCAACCACTCAGCTAACTAGCCCCTGGGTCCCATTGGGTGTTTAGACCATTAAAACCCTGACCACTCCCTTGATATGGACAAGGGTGCATCTGGGAGGCTCTGGACACTCCCACATAATGGGCATGCATGCGTCCAGGGAATTTTTTCCTCAGACTTGTGCCTATGTCCCTGTGATTTGTGACACTTTTTCAGGCCCAAAGACTAAGTCACTGCCCATATCTCAATGACATTTCATAAATGAATTTACACAACAGAACTATGATACACTTGAAAAAAATTTGACAAGGTCTAGAATGGACCCCTATTAGCCACAACAAAAATTTCGTCAAACATGTCACAAATATGTAATCTACAGGTTTAAAAAACATATTTGAGCATAGGGGTCTCATAATTATATGAGAATCACTAAGAAGCATTGTTCCCTTATATAATTAGTAGAATTATAATCTATTAGGTCATAGATACATTGTTAATTCATTTACAATTCAAATCATTAGGAGAGACATACATCATCGCTGCCATAATACATGCTTATAACCAACACAATAAAAACAAAAATATCAAGGATACATCAAACATGATGCAAGACAAAAGTAGGAAAATACAAGAGACTAAAGAGAACAAGTGTGGGATGAGTGCAAGAGAGGGAGAACTAAAATGCAACTAGTCCTACTCCTAACCTAACAATTAGAAGGTCAGGGTCACATATAATGAAACTTCCAATGAATACACCATAGTTTTTCTCGACCTATAATGACATAGATATGATCAATTAAAACATATATAAAGGAATGTGCAAAAAAAAGGATAACAACTTGAATAACTTGCAAATTTTTTTGAAGGTCTTTCCTGTCAACAGAAAGATAGGCCATAACCACTTCTTCTAACCAGTTCACATTCTTACCTTTTCAATGAAAATCATCATTCAACAAACCTCAGAAGCTTGTTTCGAATGTGTCTCCATCTACATTGAACTCCTTGGCAAGCGTAAGGAAAGATTGAAACATGTTATTTGCGACAAAGCTTGCTAGGTAAGATTCCTCCAACCAATTAACGATTGTATCGTACAGTTTATGACAATCCTCTTGAAAAACCAAAAATATTTGAAAATATAAATTTTCAATTAGGGACATGGGATTACGATGAGAATATTGTGAGGAAAAATATATTTGGTCATATTCAATGGACATGTCAAGACATTGAGGATCTGACATAACCATTAGTGAAGGTAGAAGTGCGTCAACCTCTCAACAAATATTTGAATATTGAGATGTTGACTGATGGATATTTAAGGATGTAAAACATATGTCATTGGATGTACTGGATGGAAAATGATAAAACATGTTGATCAATGGTTGTCATTGATTTCAACCCAAGCAGCACCACGGGCTACTCTGATCTTGCATGGGAATTTTGACTTGAAAAATTGCTCTATTATGAGGCAAGGATATTTGGAATGGTTTATATTTGTCGAGGTTTTTTCATTGATATATGACACACCAAGTAATTCTTCACAGTTTGAGAGATATTTGTGTTTGAAGTTGGTAACCCTAGTTAGTGGGCTAAAACCCCATGGGGTTGTGGCATGACACTAATCATTGGTTGTGGTTATTGAATAGTCAATAATTAATAAATTTTTAAGCTCCTAAAATATATTCAACATTCACTTGTTGAAGACCCTCTCAATATAAGCATTTATATAAATTGTGACCCTCATATCCTCCTCATGTAAGGATTTCGCTACTAAAAAAAAGTCATCGTGGAATTTTCACTATAAATTTTTTCTGTGAAGTTTGAAATTCTTAAACAAAAAAAAACACTTGGGAAAAATCTTTATGAAGCTCATGTCTGAATTTCAGATCTTGGTTCACTACATTTTCGGAGATATGATCTGTGGAAGTTCGAGTTTTTGCAGGCTTCTGAATTTCATCTCAAAAGAGGTGACCTTGGGAAAAGTGTCATAACTCTCTATCTGAGTAGCGGATTTGAATTTTGTAAAAAGTAGTGGATAGTGCACAAAATTTGGTTTTATGTATATCAATTTCAGAGTCGAAGGAGGAAAAATTGACACGTGGCACGTCGTACAAGTTCACTCTATTGAACGTGTCTATAATTAGGTCATTGTGAGAGATTGGGCATAACTTTGTCTTGAAGAATCCAAATCGAGTCAGACCTATGGCGTTGGAAAGAGGAATTATAGGGATACTAGATAACATATTGGAGATCTGAAATCACAGAGATACATCAAATTCAATATCGATCTCCTAGAAGGAAAGAGAAAGCTAGATCATGTGCTATCAAGGGCTGCAAAGGACCAAACTTTCTAGGGCAGCAAAAAAAAGCAAGGTGTAGAAAAATGATGCAATAGAGGTAAGCTCCAAGCAAGAATATTCTTGATATGCATGTTCAACTCTTAATTGCATTAGGTTCTTTGTATATTTTTAGAGAAATGATCTGTGGAAGTTAGGGTTTTTGCAGGCTTCCGAATTTCATCTCAAAGAGGTGACCTTGGGAAAATCATCATAACTCTATCTATGAGAAGCGGATTGGAGTTCTGTAAAAAGTGGCGGATAGTGCACGAAATTTAGTTTTGTGTGTCAATTTTAGAACCGAAGGAGGAAACAATGACATGTGGCATGTCATACAAGTTTGATCTACTGATCTAGTCCATAATTAGGTCATTGTAAGAGATTGGGAATGACCCTTGAAGAATCCAAATCGAGTCAAAACTGTGGCATTGGTAAGAAGACTCAGAGGGATACTACAAGACCGAAGATCACATATTGGGGATTTGAAATCACAGAGATACATCAGATTTAATATCGAGCTCCTAGAAGGCAAGAAAAAACTAGATCATGTGCTGTCAAGGGCTGCAAAGAACCATACTTTCTAGGGAAGCAAAGCAAAGCAAGGTGCAAAAAAATGATGCAATAGAGGTAAGTTCCAGGTAAGTATCTTCTATATATGCATGTTCATCTCTTAATTGCATTAGGTTCTTTGTATTCTAATTTGTTGGTTTTTGTATAGCACTGACATATGCTCTGTAGGATGAGGTAAGTTTTGATATTATCATGTCATGGGTATTTCCTTGAAGAATTTTTGCAGGTATTATATATTCATCAAAATAAGACTCAATGTGTAATATTACTAAATTAGCATACAACTAGTTGGAATATTAAATTTTTATTTTGCTTCTTGGTTAGAAGAATAAGATGGTATGGAGACCCATAAATCTCCTTTTTAGGAATAAAAATAGTCCTAATGTGAAAGGAGGTCATCTAAAAGCTGGATTGAAGACCCTTATGTGTGAAAAGGGATGGAGCATGTAGACTGGGTCAACCTTGACCAAATCAAATAGTGCTGGTATGGAAGGAGTGGCATTCATTGAGGGACAACACAGTTTTGGAGGGAGACTCCATGCATAGAAGTAGTGGCTTTAATGAGTGGGGCCCAAGGTGAGGAAGCTCACCAAGAATATAAGGAAGGGGACAACAGCCATTGTGGGGGATGTTTGGATTATTGTTTTGTTTATGGTTTGTTAAGACTTGTGGCTCTCTTCAGTTGTTTAGCTAAGATTGCAGTGCTGTTTAGCACAAGGGTGTTCTCGAGCGGGAATCCCACCTTCATCCTCGGGGGACTTCGAGTGCCTACTCAAGAGAAGTATCTGCACTACATTTACACATTCCTGCATAAGGCCAAGCTACAAATTTCTTCAACAACATAGTTTCTGCTTAGAGTTGTGCTGTTTTACAGGGTGTAGCAGTGGAGGATTGTATTGGGTGTTTTCTAAACTAGTTTTTCAGTGGAGGAAGGTTTCCTTCCATTGGGAGGCTAGTAAAGAAGCCCCTTGGGCTTTATTGACATATTTGGAACTAGGCCAAGGTGATATTATCCCCTTTAGTATAGTTTCATTATGGATCTGCATTATTTTAGGGAGGAGTTGCAGGGGTGGTTACAATATATGATTTGGGAGGTGATTTCTGCAGTGGAGGGGACATAATTTCATCTAGAGGATCTATTGGAGAAGAGCTACTTATTTCTACATCAGCTTCAGCCATATCTTCTCATTCATTTTGTCACAACAAATCTTCAACCCTAGGGCTGCAACTCACATTGTATATTTTGTGTATTTTCTGGAAACCCTCTTGAGTTGTCTTGGAAAGGTGATATAGTGCCTAGATCCGTTGGTATAACATATTTTGAGGCATATATCAGTATTTTTATCATTTTATGATCTCCAGTTGTATTTATGCATGTTATGACTGTGCTGTAGAAGCACTCCGACATTTTGTTTAGTAGCAGCAGCTCACTTTTTAGAGTGATTATTCATGGGAGGCTTGTTTGCTCCTATTCTATGATTTGTGCCTCAATGTATTATGTTATTTGCTGAATAAAGTGGTTCCATATTGGTTTCATATGTTTATGCTTTGATTTACACTTCTATTTCCATTATTTTTTTCATATATTGCTGCTTTCCCTATTTGGGAATATTACAGTGGTATCAAAGCATAATCTTGGCTCATCCTGTGCATCTTAAGCCAATATGTCATAAGAATAAGGAGAAAGAGATCAGAATGGTGGAAGGAATGAGCTTTATGTCATCAATTTTCAAATCTACGAGGGACCTCACCAAGGAGGTCAAGCAAAGAAGAATGGAGAAAAGTAATGAAACCACAATAGGGTTTCAAGATGAGGAAGGTCCATGTACCTCCTACCAGTAGAAGATAAAACTGGTATTGCATAGAGCTCAAAAGTAATACACCACTTCTACTTTCTTTGAAGAGGAAGGTGAAAGACATGGATATGGAGGAATTTTAGATCTTGAGATCCTAAGCGAGTATCTTGTAGAATAAAAATCTCAATCAAGAGCTTTCAAGGAGAATCTAACTCTCCCAAAATTTATTCAGAGCAAATAAGAGAGGAGACCTTGTAGCTATAGAAGAAGGAAGAAAAATAGATTTCTATTGTCTACATTTAATGGGTCATCCAAATGCACAGAAAGAGCTTGGGGAATTGAGTTGGATGCATTCTTTCTGCTACATACAGTAGTAGAAAGATAAGCTGTTGAGATTGCAGCGCTGCACCTTGAGGGTGAAGCAAAAGTTTGATGGTTCAGCCATTTGAGTCATGTAAGAGTGACTGCATATGCAGATTTTACTCAAAGGCTGATCAAGAAGTTTGACAAGAAGAAATCATAGGAGAAGAGACCTTCACCATCACTTCTGCAGGAGTACTTGCATCAGGAAGGTTGTGGGGATATGCCATTGCATGACCTAGGGTCAAGATACAATGCTGATTTGGAGCAGCAGACTGTCACTGTGCAGAGGACCCTTGAAAGGATCAAGGAGGAGATGTACATTCATCCTAGTATGTAATTGTTGAGTTGCACACAACTCTTGGGGTTGGAGTGTATATCTTTGGAGGATAGGATGAATATTCTCCTTAGAAATCCAATGCATAACTATATGTTTAGCATTAAGCATGACCATGAGATAGAAAATGCACCATCATGGAGATCAACAACGCTGTCAATGAGAAAAAATAATGAGTTGGAGGCTCAACCATTATTGGAGCATTCCAATGACCATACTACATGTGTAGTAGGGGATAGGAAGATGGTTGATGAGAGGCATCTTATCTCCCATTATTATGATGGATCTTTCTTGATGAGCACTTCACAGCTCAGTGAGAAGATTTTTCCTTCAGTATATTTGGATCCTTATGGGGTCAACTTGGCCATTGATGAGTGGTCTTCATATGGAGATCTCTAGGAGGCTTCACTTCAACATCCCATGAAGTATAGAGATATTGATTTGATTTGGGAGGATGGTGTTCTCCATTGGAGGAATACCCATTTGGAGCATGATAGTAGACACTCACCATTGGGTGGATGGGTGATGTTGATAAGCAAGAGGTTGGTGAGCCACTTGCATATCTATGACAAAGGGCAACAAGAGACAAGGTGACACTGCATACTCTTGAAAGAATTTGGCCATCATGTAACATATCCTATCTTTGAGGGTGTGTTAATAGTTGGGACATGGCATAAAACTTGCATCATATGGAAACACGGAGTTTGGGTGCATTGGGATGATGAGGCATTCTTCATGTCAATCATCATGTTTTTACTCCATGGTTTGTATGATGGAGGTGTGTGGATGCAGCAAGAGCTATTTTTGCTTTGGCTACCCTTGGGAGAGTATGGGATGATTTTATCCCATACTTTTCACTATGATTCAGAAGTGGTGGATGGAGACATCTACTACCAGGATATGATATTCTTGACTTGGACCTCCAAGTGCAAGAAGAAAGATGGGCATGCAGCACATGGAGATTTCTCTCTAGTCACATTGATTTCATGAGGACATACTATACTATCATAGAGAGATTCACTTGGGAAGGCATCAAAGATGAGATGCACCATCACATGAGGATGCATGGATTATTTGGAGGAGAGACATAACTATTTGATAGAGTTAACACATCCACTTCTTTCCTCATTGAAAATGAGAAGAGGTTCATTTATGAGCCAGTTCACCAACTTTTTCAAGCTACATGGTAAGGATTGTGTTTATGTGCATCATGATTCACTTACTATGTGCTTGTATTTCTTTTACCTCCATGTATAGGTCATTGCTCCAAGATGGGGCATTCTTTCTTATAGACCTCATGATCCATTTGGGGAAATGAGTAGTGATGGTGATGGCCACTCCATAAGAGATGTTTGGGAGATGATATTTTTTTTCAGAGTGTGCTCAATGTGCACCTCACATTATACCCCTTGTCCAAGAATGTGGGAGGATTGGGGAAACAAGAAAGTGGTTGGGAAACCACTCATCATATCCTATTTTGAGGCAGTTAGGAGTAAAATTGTGATGATTACACTTGAGGGATCATTATCCTTCTCCAGTCTTATATATGGTAGCCAATATGACTCTAATTATGATCCCATATGTTGATGATGTCCTTATCATTGTTGTGGGCATGATTGGAGATATGACACATGGATTGGACATTCCTATTAGAGATGAGATTCTCCACATTTCTCATGTTTTATATTTCAGGGAGTACATTGGACCATCCATGATTGCTACATTGGACCTCTTGTTTCCTTATGGGATGAGCCATTTGGGTAACTTGAGAACTTGGGAGGTGCCTCTCATGAGAATTTGGGAGGATTTTTGCTATGAATTACCATTCTGGAGGGTGAGTCATTTTGTATGGATGATAGCTTGGAGATTGGAGCTCCACATGGAAATGAACGTTCCCCACATTTTTCAGTTTTGTCCTAGTAGTTTCTTGGGGACAAGAAACACTTGGGAGGGGAGGATTGTAATATTCCTAAATTAGCATACAACTAATTGGAATATTAAATTTTTATTTTTCTTCTTGGTTAGAAGAATAAGAGGGTATGGAGACCCATAAATATCCTTATTAGGAATAAAAACACTCCTAATGTGAAAGGAGGTCATATAAAAGCTGGATTGAAGACCCTTATGTGTGAAAAGGGGATGGATCATGTAGACTGGGTAAACCTTGACCAAATCAAACAACGTTGGTATGGAAGGAGTGGCATTCATTGAGGGACAATGCAGTTTTGGAGGTGTTTATAATGCGACCAACTTTTGGTCATTTTTAGCTTAGTCATTAATTGGTTATCTCAATTTTGTCATCTAGTTGTATATTTGGTCATTGATTTGGTCATTGATTTAGTCATTGATTTGGTCACTAATTTAGTCATTCATTTGGTCTTTCATTTCGTCACTGATTTAGTCATTCATCTTGTCTTTCATTTTGTCATTAAATGTCACAATTAATGACCAAATACACAACAAAATATATTACTATATGATCACTCAAGAAATCCAATTAATGACCAAAGAACTATGACCAACATGTTGGTCGTGTTATAAGATACTGTAAATTAGCTACTAATAGTCATATATATGCAAATTTTAGTCATTGTTTGAAACCAATTAATGATCGAAGAAATGTGACTAAATTTTAGTCGTGTTATAAGATACTGTAAATTAGCTACTAATAGTCGTATATATGCAAAATTTAGTCATCATTTGTAGTCACAAATTTATCATTTGCAATAGCCATTTATTCATTATATAAACGACTAATTTAGTAGTTTATATTCATTTCATTAATAATCATTATAAATGACTAATTTAGTCGCATATTCATTTTATTTGTGTTCATTATTAATTAACATAAATTAATTTGTATGATTTAAAAAATGTCATACAATGTGTATGTTCATCTAATATGAAAACACAAAGTCGCATATTTTAATTACAATACTAAACAACATCAAGTGCAACTATAAATAATTTCAACCACATAAATTATATTATATGAAATGTTAAAGTATTACAATATGAGTTTCCAAATTTATATTAGTTGGACTACAATTTACACATGAAATGATGTTTCATCACTTCAAAACATTATCGTTGTGTTGTCAAGGCATTACAGGCGAATTCACCAACTCTGAAGACTTGATCATCAGTCTTTATATGTGTGTCTTATGCGAGATATTGGCTCTAAGGGTATCACCAGACCAGTTCTCCTCTCTCTTTTTGCATTTGTCGCTCCAATGTTATTGCTCTTCTCCTTTTTCAATTCATTCTTATTACCATCAATACTGATTTCATTTTCTGAAAACAAAAGAAAATACAATGTAGTGTAAGAAATGAAAGACAATGAACACTAGAATATAACATAAATTAGACTATAAATAGTTTATACAACATATACCTTAACATCAACAATGTCAAAGAAATTTTCCTTCAGCATCAATTTCTGCAAAATAAATGTCATGTTATTCTTTCCCATTTCTCAACATGCTACATACGATAAATTGAAAATCACATAAAACCAAGAGCAAACCCTTTTCTAACCAAAATAAACAAACAAACAATGCCTCTAATAAAACTTCATTATAATATTAGCAAATGAAAAGAGAGCTAGTGGACCATTTGTGTTGTTTGACTATGCCTATTTTTGTTATAAAGTGCTCAAGCTTCAGGAACCAACAAATGTGAGCACGAGCTAAAAACTAACCAACCATTCACTAGTCAACATGAGAGATCACAAATAAACCACAAAATTGATCAGGCATTAAAATTGTGAGCAGACTACCTTGAAATTTTCTTCTTGAGAAATACCTCAAAATCCCCTCGTTTCTAATAAGCTTCCTGGCTATGTACCTCCATCCTTGATTTCCCTTGCTATATCTTGAATAAAGAATATCCCTTCAACAACCAGTTTTGCGAGAATCCTACCAAGTAACTCAAGAGCCTTGGGCGCATCAATAGTACCATCCTCCAATGAATATAGTACAATCTCCAACCTAGAAACATCAAAATTATATATAGTTATAATGTTGAAGAGTGTAACTAGGTAGGTCTTCATTATAATGGCTATGTAATTATGTACTTAATATGTAAAGATGAATTCAATAATAATAAAATGAATTTTTGATTTACTTGCTTCATGGGTTTCATGAGAAAGATTCTTAGTATAGGTCTATAGACTTCTTCTTGATGTCTATTTGGTACATAAGTGTAATTAAGAGTCATGTAAAAGGCATGAAGAGTACCCTCCAAGACATTGTAGAAGAATGGTTTACAAACATTGAAGATATGCCTATGAAGTCGGCCTACAAACAAATGTTAAAGTCGGCCTACTTAATGGCTATAAGGTCGGCTTAATTACTTGGCTAGAACTACTATATATACCCTACATATGCTGCGGTTAAGAGAACATATCTGCAGATGATACTGAGGTTATACAATGTGCAAAAGAAGAAAGTTTTGCGGATTCTACTGAGGCAATACAGCGTAAAGAAGGGAGCAAATATTAAGTTAAAATCTGGGGTAGAACACATTAAAAGAAAGAAAAAATTTGTGGATCTGTCTCTAAGGTACTGCGGATATTTAAGTAACAATTACAATCAAGTTTGAAGTTAACAAAAGGTGGAAGAAAGAACAGGAATTACGTATTAGTTTGAAGGTATAACAAATCATATCTAAGGACAAGATTGTCTACGTATAAGTCTGAAGGTGACAACGTTTGAAAGATAGCAAATACAAGAATAGTTTTGATTGCAGACTTATCTAAAGGAAGAACTAAATGATACAAATTCCAAGGTAATTGAAGGACGTATTCTACAGAAGCAGCTAAAGGTTAGTAATTTCTAAAGTAACTGGAAGATTGAGATATTGACTAAAGGATATGATTAAGTTATCTCTGAGGAAATAATTGTAAAAGTCAGGAACCTCAAGTAAGGAAGGTAAATAAGAGATTTACCTTCCTAACTATATTGCAAAATACTCAGTTACAAGAAAGATCAATTTTATCTCTACATTTGTATAAGCACTTTGATAATTGACTTGATGAAGGATAAACTCATCAAGCTCACAAGTAGTTATCAAGAAGAGAATTTGTATTAAACTATAGCCCTTAAATTCTCAACATGGTATCAGAACTATGGTTATGGTCAAAGGCAATTTGAAAGGACTTGAAACATTCTAAAAGGACCTATGTCAAAAGGGCTCAAATCATAGTAAGACAGTCCAATAATTAAACTAGGTGCAAGTTCACAAGAAAGGTCAATCTCTGTCACTATGAAAAGAAGGATCTCGGTAAAATCTCAATCTCAATGCCATCATAGTTTTGAAATTACCTCTTCCTCAATTCAGTACTAATCTTATAAGATTGTTTCGATACCACAACAGTGAGGAGAATGAGTTATAAAGGTGTATTTATAATTAAGGCTTGGTGTTGACAAAAAGATATCAGTATAATTCATATTATAGTGAATATCTTCAGTGTTATAATCATAGGTCAACTACAGTCTCGGTATAATCAATCACATGATAAGTATGACACTACAATTTGGAACTACCACAGTAAAAAATATATCACAGTTTCGTGCTACCATAGTGAGAAAGGTCTCACTGGTTTGGTGCCATCACAGCTTGTGAGAAGTATGCCATTTTAGTTTGATGGTATCAAATAGGGTCTCACATAAATGGTCAACAGAATTTAGAGACATGTACAGTGAAGTATTTACAATCGAAGCACAAAATAAGGTCAAAACAGTAATATGTATACACAGTGAAATAGTACATTTGAGGATCTCGGAAATAGTACATTTGAAAGAATCTGATTTCTTTCCTATGAAGTTGACAGTGCAAGAACCAACTAAAAGAAAGAACTAGTTTGAAGGTAAAACAAATCAGATCTAAGGACAAGATTGTCTACGTATAAGTCTGAAGGTGACAGCATTTGAAAGATAGCAAATACAAGAACAATTTTGATTGCAGACCTATCTAAAGGAAGAACTGAATGATACAACTTCCAAGGTAACTGAAGGACGTATTCTACAGAAGCAGCTAAAGGTTAGTAATTGCTGAAGTAACTGGAAGATTGAGATATTGACTAAAGAATATGATTAAGTTATCTCTGAGGAAAGAATTGTAAAAGTCAGAAATCTCAAGTAAGGAAGGTAAATCAGAGATTTACCTTCCTAACTATATTGCAAAATACTCAGTTACAAGAAAGATCAATTTTGTCTCTACATTTGTATAAGCACTTTGATAATTGACATGATGAAGGATTAACTCAGCAAGCTCACAAGTGGTTATCAAGAAGAGAATTTGTATTAATCTATAGCCCTTAAATTCTCAACATATAATTCATAATCGCACATGACCATAGACTGTAGCAGTCTTGAAATAAACTCAAACTTGAATAAGAACAAACACAAAATTTCAATTTTGTGGTTTATATGATAGCCATTTGATAATAGCTCACTTATCATCCATGTTTCAGGCAGTATTTGGTGTCTTTTTATGTGGAAATTTTTCCAATGGGGCTAGATGTTTTGACCTTTTCTGTTTGGATCTAAGCTTAATATGAATATGTTTTGGATTTTTGTTTTAAATGAAAACATAGGTTCTTATTTTTCCTTTTCTTTTTTTCTCCCTTTACATATATATGTTGTGAATTTGCATAATTTTAAACAAAATAAACATTCATGTTAATATGTTTTAACATATTTCAATTTTAAAATTTATAGCTAGTTTTGGAGGAAGCATGAGAATTCTACCTGCTTTAGCCAGCATTCTTGATGCTTGTGCTGATATATATCTGGAGAATAGCAACCAGATTCAAATGGACAGTAAACCCAAATGTTACACTTATTTTCACCTTTTGATTGGTCTAAGAAAGCCTGACAACAATCTGCAGCACTTTCTTTATGGTGCATCAGACCCCATTTAACTGTCACTCCATCATAGTCTGTATGTGGTTCTGCATGGCATTCAGAAGGAAGTGGCCTGCCAGGTATGATTCCATACTCTGTAGAAATAATATCAAACTATATATCAGGCTTTAATTGCACCATTTTAAGCTAGGATTCTCCAAACCCTTGCTGCCCTTGGACAAATTGAACAAAGAAACAATATAACTCATTCAAAAATAACACACCTGGGAAAAGGTGGAAAAGAAAATAGATGTTAAAACAAAATACTTTGAATTTTAATAGTTCTTCACTGCAAAATGCTAAATTCCATTCTCCCGCATGTAAGTAATCAAATTGTTAAATTTAGCAACATAACAATAACCTTAAATATGTTGAAAAAAGGAACCTAGAGAAATTGTCAGGAAACCATAATCCTCAAGTCATAAACTTAAAAATAGATAAGACTGCTATATGAATACTTTGTAAAACACGCTCTCAAGACATAATGTAGTGAAGAGGACAAAATAATTTGGTGATGCTAACCTAGTAGTCAAAATCCCAAGAAATCAAAAGTGCAAACACCAAACTAAGATTGCCCATATCTTCATTACTGATCTCAGTTCCATCCTCCAGCATCTTTCCACTATCCTCGCTTGAAGCTTCGGGAGGTAATGAGAATCCAGCTTCCTCCAACACAGGGCCCCAGTGAGTCTCCAATACTTTTTCCACCATCTCTGTTCATGGGAACCCCAATACATAATGTATAAACACACACCCAAATTTGGGAGTTGTGGACCAAAAGGAGCAGGGAGGAAAAGAACCTGATGTCACAAAAAAATACTATGCCATCACAACTAACGGACAAGCCATCAGTTGAAGTCACACATAAGCTGAATAGAAAAAATGCATACCAGTATCTTTGGCTTCTGTGGAGGAATTCACACTGGCTTTCATTGCTTCACGTTTCTTAGCTTCTTCAAGCTTTTTCGTCCACCATTCTTCAAGGGCTATCACTTAAAAAAATGTAAGCATTAACAACATATTGGTGTAACTACCAAATTCTAAAACAGTCAATAGTTTGCATTGTTACTAAACTGGGTAACACTTTAATTTTACATTATTACTCAATTAGTGGGTTAACAATTTATAACTTTTGAGGAATCCAGAGCTAAAAATTCGCTGAGATTTATATAATGAGCAAATGTATGAGCTCCCACATGTCAATTGTTAGAAGCTATGTGAATGGTGGAATATATGCTAGATAACTCATAGCATATGGCAGAGGGCGTTCATGATGTTATATTCCCAAGGGTGAATGATATTTATCCTTTAATTTGATTATGTGAGGTCTCTAAGAACTTTAATGATTTATAATTCCCTAGTACCTCTGCAAGAATTTCCCCTGATATTTGATT